>ONZA01014027.1:10387-23119 GCA_900322205.1 Kewa caespitosa | reverse complement strand
ACGTTGAAGCCATTACACAACACGGATAATATTACTTCAAGGTTGTTAGAACAAGGGTTTATAATGTAAGAATGAACTTAGATAATGACTCCTAGGCGTGATCACAATATCCTTGAAGTAATATTTCTACCCAACAAGGCAAGGGTTACAAGAAATTCACTTCCGGGATACAAAGGAGTATGCAACAACCTTAGTGCCTCTCTGAAGGTTGTCTTTCAAAGTGTTTATTAGTGGGTTGTAGTTTATTTTTCTCTTACAAGTTTTCTAGAACAACAAGGAAGAGAATACTATCTTGGAATTTTAATCCCTTTTTTCACCCATAGCCCATCCAAAAGAGGGTTATATAGTGAGAATAACCACCCCAACTACCCTCCAACTTCCCCTCATTTGATACCCACATGATAGGATACCAACCATTGTGTCTTTTCATGTAAAAACATGTTTATCTAAGTCACATTGGTCCTTATATGATATAATATATGTTGGGTAGTATAACATGCTAAATAATCATGCAAAGAAAGTATAATATTATTTTGCATACTTTCATAGTGGATTCCTCTTTAAACTTTGAGTTTACAATAACATTGGCTTATCTTCACTCCAACCAATCTTATTGTTAAACTCCATGGGTTCTTGCACCATTTACTCTAAAATCTCCAACATAGAATGCATATTCTTGAAAATAGAAAATGCAAATCAAATATGATGTCTTTTGATTTGTTCAAACTATACATAGACAATATATGATTCACACCAAAAAAAAAATAATTATATCTTCGTTGATTGACAAATAATCCGAACCCTTGCACGTTGATGTCCTACATATGAAACTTCCACCCTATTCTCCCAACTCTATAAATGGTTTCACATTTTACATCGCCCAACAAAGAGAAGCACCAAGCAATAAATTTCTTAGTTTCAGAAATCATAGTGCAACCTTGGCGAGGACACCCAACACAGTGGCAGAGCTAGAGAAGTCGACAAGTGGGGTCAAGATAACTAATGACGTACACATAATTAATTGACACATGTAGTTTTAAATGAAAAGTAAAAAATTATTTTTCTGGATATTAGTATTTAAAAATTCAAAAAGTTAAGCAATCTACAACTTACGAAGACCAAAAAGGTTTCACAAACTAGAATAATAACTGACGATAGCTCCTATCAAAAAAAAAAAAAAAGACCCAAAAGAAGGGGAAATAATATGGAAGTATAAAAGTAAGCAAGGGGTTAATGCCAAAAATGTACATTATTTGCACATAATGGGATTGAATAATCAAGATCATCATGATCAAAAGTATTTACCACATATCATTTCTTGATCAGTGGGGTCAATTATTAATATTTTATTTAGCTTTGTTTGACATATGAGCATTGCTAGTGTAAAAATTTACATTCTCATGGTAATCAAGTGGGGTCAAGTGACCCCATTCTTGTGAATGTCCCTCCGCCCTGCCGAACACATACATGCAAACAAATCTTCCATTAGGCATGGCTCCCCAAACCCTCTTCTCCACCATTTTCTCGTTCCTCCTAATCTTTTTGCTCCATGCCGCGGCAACTGACATTGTAGACGATTTCTGTGTGGCTGACCTCACCCTTCCTAAACTGGTTATCCATGCCGCAAGCCTTCCACCCTCACTGCTGATGACTTTGTGCACTCGGGCATAGCTATCCCTGCTAAAACCTCGAACATCTTCAGACTAGGCCTAAATGTGGCTTTCGATGGATCCTTCCCTGCACTGAACAGGCTAGGCTTGTCCATGGGACGATTAGACATTGCTGTCAATGGTGTGATCCCGATGCACACACACCGCCAGTTGGAGGTGCTTATCCTCATCAAGGGATCTATTATTGCGGGATTCAAAGTGGCTGACAGTACAGTTTACTACAAGCAATTGAAAGTTGGAGAAATGATGATGTTCCCGCCATCATTGCTTTACTTTCAAGTAAATGTGGGAAAGAAGGAGGCACTAGCGTTCATCAGCTTGAACAGTGCAAACCCTAGCTTTCAAATTGTCAGCAATTCTTTGTTCAGTAGTGACTTGCCCACTCATCTTGTTAACAAAATTTTTCTTGTAGATGCTAGGCAAGTTAAGGCTCTCAAGAGCATTCTCGGTGGAACCAATTGATTTAATAATAGATAAATTATAAAAAGAATGTTTTTATTTGGAATGTTGAAATATTAACGAGGATTGAGTGTTCTCTCTACCCTTTTGTCTTCCATGGCTATTGCGATAAATTGCAATTCTGATATTCTCATGAAAATGAGTAGCATAATCAGGTATCTATTTTATGTAATCATGTCTCTGTTACAAGAAAATTTCTTGTTCACGTTGGCCGACCTTCCAAACTTTACTCCAATGTCCTCAATGAGTTAACAGCCGCATGTTCTCCAACTAATGCATCTACTTTTTAAATAGTTGGCTTTTTGTGTATTTACGGCTTATTATCTTATTAGCTTCTTGCTATTAGTATCATTCTTGACGATCAATATCGATCTACAAGTATTCTTTGGCCAATCTACTCCAGTTGAACCCTCAGCTTCCTTTATTCATTTTGACCTTTTAAAGTCAAGTAGTAAGCACAATTAAACAATGCAATTTTAATATATATGTTGTATATACCTGTTAACCTATAAAAATATACAATTGGGCCACCTAGAAATTGTTTACCAAGTAATTGGGTCAAATTGAGGGAAGATAACGCAAGCCTAGTTCGAACCAACCTGAGGAAAGGCAGAAAGCTAAATTTTGGATAAAGAATTATATAGAAGTGTATATATTCCTTGGTTTGTAAAAGCGCGTTTTGTAAATACATGAAAGTTATACGAAGGTATTATATAGGAAACGTATATATTTCATAGTTTATTCACATGCACATTCTAATTTTATGGTAGATTGATTTGATTTAAGGTGATTAGACGACTAATAACCATGTTATTCTTAAGAATATAAAAGAATATGTTATGGATTCTGGAGTTGGTCCAGTTAATATGAATTATGTGAATATCATGCATAATGATCATTATAAAGTCACTTGTAATCAATGGTTTAAGAAATGGAGGATCAAATGAAGGAAATGGGTGTACTACTACAGAATGGATATATTACGTTAGCTTTTTATGTAGGATATCCAAACAGCGGAAGTACCAATGCAGGGGGCGGCATAATTGTAAATGTAATGTAAGGTGAATGGATTCAATCAAGCTTCTGGAGCTGGAATCTTCGTTTTGCTGAAATTGTGAAGAGTTTCCGCATCGTGCAAAATGAGAATGAATCTTGTGTGTACAAAAAGTTCATTGGGATCAAGGTAACCTTCCTAGTTTCATTTGTCGATGACATACTAATTATCGAAAATGATTTCCCCATGCTCAAGTCTGCAAAGGCTTTGTTAGATAAATGTTTCAAGATGAAGAATCTAGAAAAAGTCGAGTACATCTTGGGCATCAAGATCGTCCAGAACATATCTAAGATGCTAATTGGACTTATATAGGATACGTATATTAACGAGATTGTATCTCTATTTAATATGGAAGATGCCAAGAAGGGCAATTTTCCCACAAGTTGTGGCACAATTCTCAGCAAGACCTAGGGTCTAAGACACCTGCTAAGCGAGAACACATGAGCAAGATCTCATATGCACCTGTGATTTGATCTAACATGTATCCTGTGATCTTTACTTTGCCAGATGTGTCGTATGCTTTGAGCAGGTTTTAGGCCAACCCAGGTGAGATGCATTGGATTGCGGTCAAGAACATCTTTTAGAACTTAAGAAGGACTAAAGATAAGTTCCTTGTGTATGGCGGTGAAACCGAGTTAGTTGTTAAAGGCAACGCGGATGCGGCTTTTCAGATAGTCACAGACGATGCCAATTCCAATTTGGATTCATCTTTTGTCTAAATGGAGGGGTTGTGTGATAAATATTGCCAAGAAGAGCACCATTGTAGAATTTAAAACGAAAGCAGAGTACATCAAAGCATCAGAGGCTAAGGAATCCATATGGATACGTAAATTCATAGTCAAGTTAGAATTGGTTCTTGTGATGGCCCATTCACTGTCTTTCTATTGCGATAGTAGTAGAGTCATTGCTCGATTCAAAGAACCAAGGTCACACCAAGAGTCGAGGCACGCACATTGCATATATCACCTTATTGGACAATTCGTAGGAGATGGAGATTTAGAACTTGCAAAATACATGCAGATGAAAATGTGGTTGACCACTTGACTAAACTACTTGACCAGACCAATCATGATAGTCATACACTCGCTATAGGCATTAGGCACTGTGGGTATTTTAAGCCTTGATATTTTTTATTGTCATGGTTGTAATTGTAAAAAATCATTTCTTATTTGACCAAAAGCTATCTAATACGCATTCACCCCCATTTATCATTCTAAAAAATTTTTGGTATTATTCATTCTTTGAATTTTGTACGAGTTTTCAATATAAGTCAAAAATTAAATGATACAAACCTCAAAATAGGTTATCAAGATAATGTATTAGATAATGAACCTTTTATCAAGTGAAATGGAGTTTGTGATTATATGTCCCTAATCAAGGTATCGAAGTTAAAATCTAATCACCCGAGCTAATTAGATTGCAAGTTGATCTCAATAGCATTTCATGCTATGTGACATGGGATGTTGAAGATCAATTCCATAGGTAAGACTTGGAAATTCATAACAAGACACGATCCACCGTGAGAACTCTATAACATCAAAGAGTCAGAATAGGTTATGACAAAGCTTTCTCGAGTCATTCCTAAAACCTAAGAGGTCATGAATGACAGCTTAAGACTCGATAGTATGTGATTTTCTCAAATGACGTCCATAATTGGGGATTACAATTGGCACATTTGTGCTATTATGAATTATGTTGGAATTCATGGATGCAAAAGATGGGAATTGTTCTTCTTTTGGGGGCAGTTGTCTTATGGGCCTCTTAATGTATCGAAACTGCAAAATGCATGATGATACTCAATTTAATTAAGGCATTAATCATTTAATTTAATAGTTCTGTTCGAAATCAAGAAATTTGTAAAACTTGATAAGGTGACCGACATACCTTATGATCTTAAAAAGACAATAAGTGACAACAGAATGGATTTGCGCACTTGTCTAAATGAGAAGTGTAAGATTGAAGGAGTATGTCCTTCTTTCAAGGTGCAAACAACTTGGGATTAATATTGAAGATAGTAATTTGATTTATTTTGATTTACTTGAATGCATATCTAGATGCCACTCAAAACCTTTGGGGTCAATGGTCATTATATATAGATGCTAAATATAACCGAAGGAGAAGGATCACACATGAGCAAACTTATACACAACACGATTAGGTGAAATGGGTAATACTTAGCCAAGGGTCGTGTAGCACTTGGTTTAAGGAACCACTACTTTGAAGCAGCAGCTCTAAGGGATAGACCAAAATGTATGGGAGTGCCTGACAGGCGCGCAAAACCACACCTTGGACCCGTTTGCAAAACAACCCATGGAAGGCCTTCAGCCACTTAAGAGGCCGGCCCCTTCCCTTCTATATCAATAGGCAAAAATCCTCTTATAGAGGTAGACCATATCCTCTCTTTCTCACCAATTCAATCAGCAAAGTAAAGGCAGTACATGTAAAGTTCTATGTACAACATGATCAAATAATGAATTGCGGAACACATAGAACAAGATCAATTACACGTCTCTAAATCACGTATGTCTACTCTTGATGCATGTCTTGCCAATTGTGCTTCGGATCAACGCGTTTGTTCTTCTTCTTGTTCGTTCCTCCATGTGAGGACTAGAAATGAGAGACCCAAGTGTTGCTCCTTGAATTCCTACATGGCAGATCGGTCCAATGCGGCAGGTAGATTGGTTTCTTGATTGTTTCTTCTTTGGTTTGAACAAACACACTTTTGTCTTAGGGTTTACAATCAGATGTATTTTCCTTCAACTTTTTGAGTTAGTAGATCATCTAGAAGAAGATAAGGCTTAACCGAATAAGTGAGTACACACTCACTTATATAGGTAAAGGAGACTCATCCACCCAGGGCCTTGTAGCTCCTCTTTGGGCCGTTTCATAATGGGTCCAATGAGTAGTGTTGCACGGCTCCTGTTCCCGTGAACTCTACATGGAGTGGATCCATGTAGATGTTCCATGCTCCTTCACAATTCGGCCCTAGGCCCAATTTTAACTCATTAGCGCTATTTTGCGGTTTGTCAATGTGCTTTTTTGTGATCATTCAATTCAGTTCTATTTAGCATATAGGTCTAATGTTCATTGGCCCAAAGATTGTGAGAGGCATCTAGATATGCATCATAACGAACCTAAATGAACCAGACAACTATTATCGATATAAATCCCAAGTCGTTTGCACCATAGATGAAGGACATACTGCTTCAATATCCCACTAGTCCTTTAGACAAGTGTGCAAATTTGTTCCCTTGTCACTTATTGTCTTAGTTAGAATAGGTTGGGTAGCTAGAATTTAATTCCAACACCTCAATTACAAACATATCATCATAAAACCCAGTTCACTTAATTGGGTATTATTATCCAAGACATTACCTTGATAGCCTATTTGGATCATTGCATTATTTTACTTTGGACTTCAAAATCGTACAGAAGAAAGTGTTTTGGGGGTTTTTGGAGTGATCCATTGAAACGTTAAATGATGGTCTTTGCACGAGCTGAGATCTTTAATGAAGTAAGGTCCGACGTCTTACTTGTCACTGCACTGGGCCTACAAAATGTGCAAACGTGAACTACCCTCGGTGTGGTCTGAGAATCTGTCCTCCAATGCTAAAATCAGTACGTGATTACTGAGCAATAAGTGACAGGCCGGAGTGAGAATGCAAGAGGATGTTATTTGCTCCAAGGTGATTAGTACATCATCTTGCAGAAAGAATGAGATAAGTTTGTGCATTCCTTTTCCAAGAAGACCAAAGATTCTTTATATAGGCTTCTTGGGAATCGTGTGGCTAATTAGAAGGTGCCACGTGTTTCCTAATAGGGCTACTGCGCTTCAAGGCTTCATGGGCCATGGGCTTCCTGCCATTGACCGGTCCTGCTAGATGTCCCGTTGTCTCTCAAAGACTTTTGGCGAATTGAGCATCATCAGCGAAGCATCTATCGTGAGGTAATGATTCTGTTTGGTGATATGATTCACCACTCATGATAAGTCGCGAGGTGACAGCTATCGGAGGGATCATCTTGCCAAATGCTTTAGGCATAACAGAAAGAATTATACCAAACTTTTACTTAATGATATGAATGTATAAAAAAAATCCAATGTTTTACCGTTACATACATGTTAATCTAAAACATCAAGGCCCATACTCTTCCAAGCGCCTAATGTCTAACGTAGTTGTATTACTCTCATGCTTCACTTGATCAAGCAGCTTTGTCGATGAATCATCCATGTTCTCATTTGTATGGACTTTGCAAACAATTATATCACCCTCATGACCCATTGTCGAATGAGGTGATACTTCTTGTGTACATGTCTTAACTTATGGTGCGACCTCAATTCTTTAACTTGATTAATGGCTCCACTATGATCGCAATAGAGAGACATTGTTTTAGCCACTAAGGGAAAAAATCCCAATTGGTCAATGAACTTTTGTATCCAAATGGTTTCCTTTGTTGCTTAACATGCGGTGATGTTTTCATCTTATGTAGTAGAAGTCACAAATGTGATCTGCTTGACACTCTTCCAACACACTTCTCCTCCATTGAAACAA
Source organism: Kewa caespitosa (assembly GCA_900322205.1). Classification (NCBI taxonomy): domain Eukaryota; kingdom Viridiplantae; phylum Streptophyta; class Magnoliopsida; order Caryophyllales; family Kewaceae; genus Kewa; species Kewa caespitosa. Next base: position 15,386 of record ONZA01014027.1, on the reverse strand, counting down.
AAGAGAAAACCTGATTGGGATTGAGAATCATCTAGGACTATCTAGAAGGACGCATCAGTGTAACCATTCACAACCACCTCAGTTTCACCATCATAAACCAGGAACTTATGTTTAGTTTGTCTAAGGTACATCAAGATGTTCTTGGTCGCAATCTAGTGTGTATCACCCAGATTGGCCTAGAACCTACTCGTCATGCTGAAAGCATGAAAGACATCTGGCCAAGTACAGACCATGGCGTACATGATAGATCCAATGGAAGAAGCATACAATTTTTTTCTCGTACGTTCTTGCTCAATAGGTGTCTTAAGACCTTGTGTCTTGTTATGAACTATGCCACAATTCATGGGAAAATTGCCCTTCTCAGCATCTTGGGTATCAAACCTAGATACGATTTCGTTAACATACGTGCTCTGGCTAAGTCCAATTAGCCTATTCGATACGTTCCATAGATCTTGGTGACTAATATGTACTCTACTTCGTCGAGGTTATTAATATTAAAATATTTTTGTTTTGGGTATTTTTGGGTAAGGAGAGTGGAACCACGAAGACTCAAAGGGTTATAAGGCCTCGGCTGTATGAGATGTGATGGATCTTGATGTTGCTCATCGAAGGTGAACAACATGCACAAGGAATGCACGTGAACTGCCCTGGCATGGTCCGGGGAACGGTCCTCTGATGATCAAGTCAATAAGGCAGTTCTCAAAAAGGGATTTGCCCCTTGGGGCAAATAGAATGCACTTTTGGGCAGCCAAATCTTCCTTGGAAATGGGGAAAGACTTGAATTCTCTTGAGAGAGAAAGTGAGCTAATCAATAAGTTGTCTTAATCAGAATATGTTTCTTACCCTTGAAAGGTGTGCATGCCTCCTATTTATAGATATTCCTAGGTGATGCTAGGGTTGCAGCTTGCCCACTGGGAAGGCGCCACATAGAGATTCCTTTCCAAGGCCTGGCAAAGGTGTGGGACTTGAGGGCCCCTAATCAGGTCAGAGTACGTGTGCAGCATATGTGTCATTTCTGGAACCTTCTGGAATCTTCCATAAGTGCACCTCTTCCATGGGCGGTGCCCTAAGGGGACCGAGAACACCTCTCGGCTGTGCACCTCGTCGCCACTTCGATACATGGTCATACGAGGGCCGTTTTCCCCCTCTTGTGAACCTTTCATATTTAAGCGGGGATGTGGGCCTATGATTTGCATCTAGAGAGCGCCCCACCCTGCTCCTGAATGGAGCACAAGGGTCAGGTGATGAAGGTTCAGAGGGTGAGATGATCTCGTGGCATCTTACGAGGGTAGTCCTGCCAGTCCGTGGGCCGTCGGAGGGCGCCCGAATCGAGGCATGACTATATCTCTTGGACAAGGCATATGACGAAGTCGGCCAAATAGATCTAAGGGTAGACGAGTGGCTCGAACTGAAATCAACCAAAATTTTCTCCTCGTATTGGGCATCGCCCAAGGCTTCGACGAGGATGCTTGCCCCATTCGAAGGTCATGGATGGATGAGGGGAGTTGGGTCGTGAGAGGGGTATGGCCTCTCATTTTCCTCTATATCTTGGAAGGGTCACATGAAGGATACATGACATGTGGTGGGATATGGGGGCTTGTCTCGACACGTCCCCCAACAGACGCGACGTTTTGTCCAAACGTCGCGACGCTTCGAATTCCCCTTCTATTGCCCCTATAAATACAAGAGGTGTCCCTCACTTTGTTCCCTTAATTTTCTTATGCATTTTGCTCGTGTTGGTGTTCAAGCCGCTCAACCATTCCCGCCGCCGCTTCGTCTCTTCCAGGTATATTCATTTCTCTGTAAATATGTACCTTAACAATGATTTTGAATGGGACCTTGTCCTCGAGGCCCTCGTCAAGGTGACTTCGGAGTCTCGTGTGGAGCACTTTAGGGGGACCATGGAGGCACTTCGGCTCCTTCATGAGGACGAGGGCTTTCAGCACACCAAATTGCTCTCGGGGAGGTCCCTCTTCGGGCTCAGGATCACTTGGGCCTGGAGGTCGATGTAATTAATCTCCACCCAACACAAGAACCGATGTTCGCGGGTCACAAAGAAAGGGCTGACCCTTTGTTTGGCCTTTAACGCCCTCGTCCCAAGGATTTGTGTCGGTGAGCAACTCCGACGCACAAGGTAAAGATGTTAATAATGGTGATAATAACTGTGCTTCGGCTCCGGCAAGCTTGGTAGTACCGGTGGAGGCCCGACGTGTTCACAGAGAGATCGTAGCTAGGAGAATGGCTCAGATGAAGTAGACAGCTCGCAGGGTGCCTTATGACCTTCAGGACGAGACTGACACATCGACCGCCGAGGTCGTCAAGCCGAAGCCACCTGAGAGGCGGAGGCTCATTCTGGACGAGAGTTCGGACCCGGTTTCACCAATCGGTAAGTAATTTAAAGTTTTCTTTTTTGTTGCCCTGATTCTAGCTAGCTCATCGCGTCTCGGATCCTGACGCGGTCACCGTAGCTTGCTTCCCTCCGTACACAATTCCTGCGGGTATGAAGAGGGCTTTAAAGAAGAGAAAGCCGACGAAGACGACGAAGGAGGAGAAGGCCCCCTCAAGGGAGAACCCGAGAACGATAACAAGTGGTTGGGACATATCGGAGAAGGACTACAACCTCTACCTGTCATGGGTTGGTGACCCTTAGAGGGCCTTTTTGTTGGCCCCGGATGAGGGGTCAATGGTTGATCCCCCAAAGGTTTCCTCACTTTCCATAAGCTTTCTGGCAAATTTGGCTTTTGGCTGCCCCTTCACCCTTTTGTCCTTGCTCTATTGAGGGCCTTCTGCGTTGCTCCAGTGCAACTCGTCCCCAACACTTGGGGACACATTTTTATTTTTATAATTTTCTGCAATGTACATAACATAAAACCCACTCTCGGCCTATGGTCCCTTGTGACCAACGGCCCCAGACCGCACCCTATCGTGAATTCTATCTTCTTCTTTGAGCCAAAGTTTGAATGTGTCTTCGGACCCCTGATGCCATCCAAGAACCAAGGTTGGGTCTCCGATTACTACTACGTGGGGACCACACAAGAGGGTTTCTTGGATGGGATTCCCCGGTGGAATCCCTCTCTGGGTCCAATTTCTTTTGATGAGCCCTCGACGGAGGATAAAACCACTACAGAGTTGTTTTGCTACAAGAAGAGGCTCCGTAAGGGCGAGACAAAGATCTTCATGAAGATGCCTCTTCAGTGGATATCCTAAAGGAGGTGGACTGGGGATTAGGAGTTTTTCGTGTACCATGGGATCAACGATGCCATGGACCCATGTATTCTTTGCCTTTTTCCCATTCATTTGCGTTTTGTTCCTTCATCGTTTTTTTCTCACCTATTTCATCTTCCATTTACAGAAAATGCTCGTGCCTTTCTACTTTTCACCATGCCGGGTGTGGACATGACAGGGGCTTCGTAATTGGAGGATATCCAGGCGAGGATAATGGCCGAGAACAAACTAATCCTCACCGAGACAAGGGCGGTGAGTCTTGTGTTTTGTCATAACTCCTTGGTTTTATGCTTCTTGTTCGCCAGAAGAGGGCCAAGACCAGGAAAGATGTCGGGATGAAGCAAAAGAGGGAGGCAGCCACCTCCTCATCTTCTCCTACGACCACGAGTACCCCAACGCCCAAGCTTCAGAAGAAGGTGGGTATTGGGAAGGATCTGAAGAAGGTGGTCGAGGTCCTCTCGGACAAGAGGCCCGAGTAGGACATTCGGGTACCTGTCGCGATGGGGTCTCTCATCTCGACCCCCCCATGTGTACCCATTAGGGACAAAGGGAAGAGGCCCGCTGCTGTGGCCTCGTCCCCCTCTTCGCCCCCTATTAGAAATTTTTTGAGGGGCCTTCTCCCTTGATATCTCTCTCGGACTCTGAACGAGAAGGACAAAGTGGCAGCCTCCTTTCTAGGGAGGGCCGTGATTGAGGAGGACCAGAAGTACCTGGAGAGTCGTCCCAGCGCTGCTGAGTATGTCATCATCTCGCTGTGGAAGTATGTTTCGTTACATAAAGTTGTCCTTTTTCCCTTTCTTCGGACTGATTCGTTCGTTCCTTCTTGTAGGCGGTGATCTTTTCTCGGGACTACACCAAGGTTTCCTAGAGGAAGGTGTCATATAAGGACATCATGAAGGAGAGGAATGAGGCTGTGAAGACGAAGGAGATAGCTAAGAGGGTGAGGGGAAAGGCCGAGAAGAAGAGGGACAAGTTGTCCCGGCGTTTGGGGGGCCTTTGAGAAGAAGGAGGCTGAGATGGAGGCAAAGCTCACTGCCGCTAAGGCGGAGTTGGCTAGGTCGAATAAGGAGAAGTCGGCTCTTGAGGCCGAACTAGCCGAGGAGAGAGCTGGGAAGGAGAAGCAGAGGGCCACCTCGAAGTCTCTGGGCGACGTAAAGGTTGCGTCTAAGAGAGTTTTCTTGGAGAGTGTCAAAGACGCCTTCATGGCCATCTTTGGCTTCAAGGATGGCTTTGAATGTCTTCAGGCAAAGAGGGTGATGATGATGCTATCTAAGAAGGGGGAGGATCCCTCGTCCATTAAGGAGTCCTACCGGGAAGAGCTGAGCTAGGACCCTCGGGATCACTATCGCAAGGTTACGGCTGCCGTCCTCCAATTCTTTAAAACTAATTCTCTGGACGCCATTGGGGACCACCTCAGGCCTTAAGCCTTAAGCCAAAAGTGACTATGGCGTGAGGGACGAGGGTCAGGCTACTGGCTAGGTTGTGTCTCCTTCAGAGGGTGTTGCCGAGGGGGTCTCTCCTTCCAGGGATCACGATGCCATCCTTCCTTATGATGCGGCTGCTACTTCTCGCCATTCTCCTCCACCCTAATGAGGGTTGTAATTATTTTGTCTTTGCCTTGTATTGAATTGCGGACAAAGTTTTTGTTCTTAATGAATGTTGTGTCTCTTTTCAATGCTTGTGTTTCGTCTCTCTATTTGCAATAGACTTGGTCAAGTGGAGCTTGTTAAGTGTGTGACGGAGGTGCAGGGGGGGGGGGGGGGGGGGGGCCCCG
>ONZA01014024.1:191842-203201 GCA_900322205.1 Kewa caespitosa | reverse complement strand
AGGTAATATTCAATTACCACTTTCTAGAATTATGTGAATTTATAAAAAAAAAAGAAAAAAAAAAATCGGCAAAAATAAAGAAAATGCAAAAAAGAATGAAAAAGAAAATAAAATGCCAAAAAGAAAAAATATGAAATAAAAATAAATAAATTCCGAAAATAATAAAAAAAATGTGACCAAATGTAAACTATCCTAGAAATTCTGAAAATGAAAATAAAAAAAATAAATAATTAACAAAAAATAAAATAAAAATATATACATGTAAACATACATAAAATGGCATAAAGCCATTTAATTTAGGGAAAATAACATAGGTTTGTTATTACCCTAAATTTATGACTTCAAAATGATTAAAATATGCACTATAACAAAATCAAATAAAAATATTTTTCTATGATTAAATAAAATAATATCAATTTATCATTTTATCTAATTTCATGACATAAATAGAAATGAAATGAAAAGAGACGAAAATAAAATGTACAAAAATTACAAATTCCATCCTAATGACTCCTTAGGAGGGGAGGACCCTCAAAAGTGTACCTTTGGATGAGATTTGCCCCGGATTGTGATATATGCGAAATCTTGATGGAACAATTTTTTGTATTTTTCTGGTTTTTTGTGGATTTTGCTGAAGAAAATGTGAGAAAAATTCTCACAAAAATTCTTAAGCTTGGGAGAAAATTCTTTTTGGTTGCTGAGTTTTTTGGGACGATTTGTGCTTGTATTGGGTGAATAATGGATGTCTCTCCTTCATTACGTATGGTTAATGAATGAGTTTATATAGTGGTCGAAAATTCAATGCACATGGGCCTAGCGATTATGGAGTAATTCGCTTGGAGCCAAGCGATTTTCCGAGAATTCGATTAGTGCCCAGCGAATTGGTTGCAATTTGCTTGGAGATAAACCATGCATTTAATTTGGTAACGGTCAGGGAAGGACCAACAGGCAGTGATTTGGTTGGAAATCGCCACTTGACCCAACAAATATGGCTCAATTCGCTGCGTGGGTATCGAATATTGGCCAAATCGTTGGGTGGGCAACGATTCGGACCTATATCACTGGCCCTTTGTTTAATGTGTCCATTACGGTTTTAACTCCCCTTGGCCGGGAATCCTAGGGAAGGTCTAGAAGCTTCTAGGGCGAGGCAAAATGACCATTTTGCCCTTTTGACTTTGGTCGACTTTTTTGGATTTTCGGGTTTTCAATATTACGTGTATTACAAGTTTTCAGAACCTGTATCGTAGATTATTCATCATCATAGGGTCGTTTTCGGAGAACTATTTTGGTGTCAACAGAAACCCCCACTTTGGCCGAGGTGCAGAATGCCGAAGGTCAAAGTTTGTCTTTTTGCAAGTGTGGGATGCACTTAGCTTACCGAATTGGTGGCTAAAAGTATATGATTAAGGGGTATATGCCCTTTATCCTTCATAGAGGATGATATCGGCTTTTAATGACGTCCTGGGTCAAGGTAAAGAATGGAGGAAGAGTTTATCGACATCTTGAGGTCTAGAATGTGTTTGTAGGGATTTATCGACATCCCGGGGTCAGAAATGTGTTTAGAAGAGTTTATCGACATCTTGAGGTCAGGAATGGATTTGAAGAAGTTTATCGACATCGTGGGGTCGGAAATGTGTTTGGAAGAGTTTATGGACATCTTGAGGTCGAGAATGGATTTAAGGAGTTTATCGACATCCTAGGGTCAGAAATGAATTTTTAGGTATTTAGTGGCAACCCAAGTCAGCAAAGATGAATTTTTGGGTACTTATTGACTACCCGAGTCAGTTTAGATGAATTTGGGAATTTATTGACTACCCGAGTCAGAAAAGATTATTTTATTGACCGTATGGGTCAATCATTTTTTTTTTTTTGCTTATTGACTTGTTGAGCAAGGTAACAATATCTTTAGATTGTGAACCAACCATTTGGGCCAGATTTTTATCCGGGATTGTATTAATTGGAACAGACCGCGCATGAATACGCGCATTCGTAAGCAATGGTCAGATATTTTGAACAATATATGACAAATAGGTGGGCGACAAAAGGAAAATTTTAAATGGCGCTACAGAGGGCCCAGCGAATATGCTATTTTTCGCTGATTACATAGCGAATATGGCATAAATCGCAAGGAGCCCAGCGATATTCCTGATTATCGCTGAGGGACGACTTAAACTGGGAGGCAGAATGCTCCTAATTCAGTTTCGTTGACAGCGTCTCTTGGTCTTTTCTCATTTTCTCTCTCTAAACTCCATTGTTCTTGCTCAAATTTTCTTCCCCACTCATCTAGAGCTTGTCTCCTGCAATTCCTAGCTATAATCGGACACTTACTTCTCTTCAATCTTGAGAAATTTGCCAAAATTGAGTTGGAAGCTAGTTTGAACATGGGTTTGTAGAGGTGGTCCGATTTGTTCATTTTCTTCATAACCATGGTGGTTATCGGTCTCATTGATGGCGGGGACAACAAAGAGGAGCTCCAAGTGGGACGCATTCATCAGGTTTTCCGGGGTAGGCCCGTAGGTGCCCGAAAGTACTAAAGGAAGAAGGTCGGGGAAGAAATCCGAGCCGGGGATTGGTTCATTCAGCGTGAGTGGCAACCGACGAGGTAGGCCCGTAGGTGCCCGTAAGTCTCGAAACTTGACACTTTGTGTTTTGCGAAATTGATGAATTTTATGGATTTTTGATGATGTTGTGATATAGATATGTGGTGTGTGGATGGAATTGGGATGGTATATGAAGCATGTTTTTGATGTGTGGATGTAGCTTGATAATGGATGGGTGTTAGTTAACGTGAATTTCGCAAAATTGCACGTTTTTGAGCCTCGCACACAAAGTGTTCGATGAAATGCCCCTTAGAGTTTTCATCAATTTCTTGTTAGAAAAATGCACTTGTTGTAACTCGTGTTCTGCTAGTCTTGCTACAAAACAATGAAACAAACCGATTGGCTCATGTTTTAATGCTTTATAACATTATTCATGTCATGTATGTTTTATTTGTTCAGTAAAGCGTCGAAATGCTCGTCGTTCATGTGTAGGTCTACTTACGAATTGCCCATTATTTTTCGAGCATGTTCTTTTTTGTTGATTATATTGCTTACATAATCTTCGTACAGGAGAAGAGGGCATACTTGAGAGGTTATGACAGTAAAGGTGAGGTTATCGCCACGTAGACCTTGGTGACGTCTTCGTCGTCCGTTTTGAGGAGACTGGGTTTCGCTCTCTTTTCGGTTCACTTCGTTGGTGCGAGTATGTAAACTGTACATTCGTGCATTATCTTAGCAAGCGCTTCTGGGACACGACCTGTACCCTTCATCTCCCGATGTGCGACATGAATATCACACCGTCGGGAGTTCGGGTTGATTAGCAGTGTGGACTTGGCAGGCGAGCCTTTGCCTCTGGATGGCTCTTTCTTTACGGAGTGGAAGAGATTGACGTTCATGTTTGGAGAGGACTTTGTGCGGCTTATTACCCCTAGCGGCGAGTCTGTTCCTTACGCGATATGTCGAGATGTCCTTACAGACCATCTCGACAATTTGACTCTGGATCAGACGGTTTGAGTCTTTGTCGCCTATCGCTTGGCTTTCACCTTATTTGCGGACAAGGGTAGCCGTCTCTACTTCTCCTACCTCCCGACTCTCGAGGACTTTTGGAGAATAAGCAAATATAATTAGGGCGCGCCAAGCTATGCAACCTTGATGAAGTATTAGAGGCAGGGATGCCGTCAGGTAAAGAACAAGGACATTCTTCTTGGTGGTTTTTGGAAAGTGATTGAGGTAATGCCTCTCTTGGCCTTAGACTATCTTGTTCTGTTAATCGTGTTGAGTTTCTAACTTTCGTTGTATGCGCAGATATGGTTCTACGAGCACTTCCCAGTCTTTGGGCCACACTAAACGACTTTGTTACTCTTCAGGTATACATGGATTACACGTATATATAATTCTTTTCTTTTGTGATGTATTATGCATCTTAGAATTGACCTAACGTCTTTCTTTTGTCATTTCTTGGTCTCTTACACTCCTTGGTCAAATGTAACCTGCATTCTCGACGCGGTTCGCCATGCTATACTGGAGTATGATCTGAAGAGGATCCTGTTCGAGGGACCCTTCAGTCATGTGTGGTATCTTTGCGAGCGGGTGACCTGGTAGATGATCAGGAGGTTTGAGGTGCCTAAGGATCCACCGGACTCTATCTTCTGCCTTGACTACCTTTCTAAGAGGGAGTTCGAGGCTGGTATGAGGGGTGCTGAGTTTTTATACTTCCTTCAGCAGCTCGATGATGAGGACCTGGCCCTTGCTTAGCTGGCATTCTACAGTGAGCGTCTGATACCGGCTACTCTTCTCTTTGCTGACATAAGCCTTTTGCCACGCCTCTATTTGATTTTTCTTAGGTTTGATGAACTCTAATGGAGTTTCTTTTGTCTCAAGGTGGAACGCGCATCCCGGTTCTGACTTTGTCTTTCAGCCACCAGAATGAGTCAGGTACTCGCGTCACACTAGAGATCCCGAACATTCAAGACGATGAGTGTGAGTTCCTTCCCCTTCCCGAGGGAACAATAGGGTATTCATGCCAGCTTTGATCTTTTTCTATTATTGTTTTGCGGTTGCATTTCACTAACAATCGTCCCCCATTTCTTCTTTGTAGATGAACCCGAAGGAGGTTAAGGCGACTTTGAAAGTTGTCTCTTCCATGAGGAAGCACATCCGGCGGCTGTTTACCCTAAGCTGTGCTTGTCATAATCAGGCGAGAGAGGTATATCTCATCTTCTTCTTTCTATGCTTTTTAATTTGTACTCTCTCATGGTTGATTTTATCGACACATCTTTAGAGGGGGGTGTCGAGCCTTTACAGGTTCCGTTGATGAAGGCCGGCCACAGCATAGACTTTGTCGTACCTCTCCGGCTCAAGGTTCGAGTCGTTCGGCTCATGCCGTCGAGGGTCGTGGGAGCGGTTCTCGTCAGCCGCCCTGGGCACATTAGCGGGCGAGGATTGGGAATCCATGGGTGGTCATGGTGTGGAGCCTCCCGTCATCCCGACTAGTGAGTAGTTGGCGGACTTGACTGCCATTTTTGGAGGAGGGGCCGATGCAGAGTCAGTCAGAGGCGGGGCCTTCCCACAAGAGGCGTGCCGGCTCGGCACCGCCTATTAGTGACTAGTAGACTATGGTAGTGACCCTTGAGGGTCTCTTGAACTCTCTTTTTGTAAATTTTTTTTTTATTGTGAATAAATTTTATTTTTCGGAAATTATTTTGCTATGCCCAAAATATTTAAATAAAATGGGAAAAGAAGAATAAAAAATTGTATATACAAATAAAGATTAGAGAATAAAAGAATAAATTTAATATAAGGAAAATAAATAAATAATATTCATGGACACATTTATGCACAAAATTAATTAAAAAAAAATCAAATGTAGTAAAAGGTGAAATATGCATGAGTTATGAGGATGAGTTAACATGGGGGGGCAAAGAGGTTAAAGGCTTACATGGAGAAATTAATCCTCATCCCGTATTAACTTAAGGTGAGTGAATGATCACTTAAATACGTCTTTGGACGGCCAGCGAATATGAGAAAACTCGCAATAAAGGCCAGCGATTTTGGACAGAATCGGTCAGAGCGCAGCGATTACGGACCTTATCGCTAGATCTCCCAGCGAATCTCAGCATATTCGTTGGGTGGAGTCCGACCTGATGCCTCGTATTCTTTTTCGCGAGCGTTTCTGCATGTTGAGCTATAAAAGGGTGTCTTTTCATGGCAGAATACTGCATCTAAGCATCGAAAATTTCATCTTCTTCATATCTTGAACTTCTAAAAACTCCAAATTACCCAAACACATGGCTAATCTTTTTGAGAAGTCCTTCGATAGTTGGGTGAACTCCATGTCCATGGAGGAACGCCAAGGCCTTAACGTCTTAAACATTGCTATCTTCTTCACACTTAAGCATGTGAAAATCATTTGGGTTCTCCTAAGGGCGTCTGTCAAATTTTGGATACCCGACCTTCACGTTTTCCATCTAGGAGGACTAAAGAGTTGTGGCCCTTGGTGGAGGAATTCTCCGCAATTTGAGGCATGCCGTCGAACATCAACATGGCGCTCCCGACTCTAAGGTATAGCTATGAGTTTATGTTCGAGGAGTATCTCGGCCTTGATCATGAGAAAGCTAGGGAAATCATTGACAGGGATCACTTCAATCTCATTAAGGTGATTGAGCGCTTCTCCCCTCTTCCCACGGATGATGATAGTGAGTCAAAAACTTTCCGTCGTCGGACATTTATTTTTTGTTTTATATGACGTTTCTTTTTCGTGGGAAATGGTAAGATGGCCCGAACATCCATTCTTAATGTTGTCAAAATGATGGAAGAGGGGTATAGTTCCATGGCTCTCGTCGTTGGCGGAACTATCGCTTGTCTTGATTGTTTGACGAAAAAAGAGGAGGGAGACTTCTCGGGATGTCCTTTGCTTCTCCAAGTGAGTCTCAATGCCTCTTTTTTTTTTTTTTTTTTGTATTCAATTCACATGTTTAATTTATTTTTTTGGTTATTTTTTTTTGAATGATGATTGACATTTTTCCCTTCTTTTTCCTTGTAGATTTGCCTTCTTGAGCATCTCCGATTGGTGAAGAAACCGGATGCACGCCTCGTCTACACGCCGAGGCAATTCCGTCTTGCCAACGGCTATACGAGGAAAAGTCTCTTGGTCAGTGGATCCTTCACTTGGGAAGGAACTCGACTATCCATTGGAGTATCCGGTGGTGGCATCTTACCACCTTGGTTGGGTGTGCGGAGGAGGTTCCTCATAGCCGACTCATGAGCCTCAATTATCTTTTGTCATTCTACCCTACTCGGATAAGACGTCACTACGGACGTGCTCAAAGCGTGCAGAGGAAAGATACGGTTGTCGAACCTAAGGTAAGGTTAACCGCCCGGCAATAAGAAATATGGAGCAAGTATTGCAATGAGCGCCCTCGTTGGATGGTGCCTTGCAAGACGTCGTCTCCCTTCGTGACAGGGCACTACCTCGCGTGGATGATCTCAACGGACCCAAACAAGCATAAGAAGTCTCGTGAGAATGAAAGGAAAAACTCTAAGAAACGCGCGCCTCCACCGAGTCAACTAAAGAAGAATGCTCTTCCGTCATCTGAAAAGAAAGTTGAATCGAAGCCCCCGGTTTTGAAGGTTCGTCCCATGGATGAGATGCCTCCCAAGAGGAGAAAGAAGATGCACCTAATTTTGCATCGTAAGGAAGAGTCTAGCGCTAGTTCGGCTCCCCCAAAGGACCGACGTCCTCCAAAGGAGAGGGAAGAGTAAAGCATTTTTGGCTTGGATTTTTAGAAAATGATGTAATTTTTTGATTCCCACTATAGGAATATTTTTCTCATCTAAAATCCTTGTAATTTGGACTTTTTAATGAAATGAATCAATAAAAGTTATCCTTATATCATTTTTGTCCATTCATATTTTCGATTCTGCATCAAAAATTGCATCGATGTTGCTGTTTTTGCTCTTTGGAGAACCAGAATGCATTCTGTTTTGCATTCTGTTTTGAACGCAAAGGTTGGTCTCCAGTGAATTTCAGAATTTTCACTAGGGGACTAGCGATTTTTCACCATTTAGCTGGGCGCACAACTAATTCCCTTTCATTTGCTGGGTTGAAGTCCCAGCTTATTATTGTTTTTTTGTGCGAATTATTTTTTCTTTTCCCATTTATTCCATGATATTTTCTGGAAATAAAGATGTCCATTTCCAGGAAAATAAATTTACCAAGACTTAAATAAATATTAAGGCCTTAATAAATTATGTTAATTATGCTCTAATTTAATAATTTATGAAAAGGGAATATCTTTTCTAAATTATATTCTCCCTTTTTTTGGAGTTGGTCAAAATGGTGTTTGACAATTTGGAGCCAAAGTAAAATCAAAGTCCAACTTAATTTGTACTATGGGTATATTGTAAAGCGTAGTAGGGACTTTGAATTTACAAGAGCATAGAGTTGAACATGGTAAACACTTGGAAGTATGCACTATGGCAACATGTTTTCTTTTTATTGGGAACGGGATGAAATTATCAATTTTTTATTGAGTGAGACGGGCCCTTGCGGGTTACCTACGTATCCGAATGGGAATCCGGCCAAACTTAGTTCAATGCAAAGCAATGTAGATGATGTTAATCGATTTTTAGGATATAGGCCGGACTTTTGCGGGTTAACTACGTATCCGAATGGGAATTAGGCTAAACGTAGTTCGAGATGATAAAGGATTTTTTTTTTGTTTGCCTAATATTATCTTGGATAATATATGGGAGTTATATGATTATTAAACTTGGGAATTAAGCGTAAAATTTCTTTAACTGGTGTAAGTTAGTTAGTTGGGAAAATCCTATTCCATCTAGATTTATGAGTAAGACCGCACCTCCAGAAAGGATTTTCTTGATTATGTACGGTCCCGACCAATTTGGGCTAAACTTACCACGTGGGTCTTGTATAGGCGCTCAGTTTTCTTTCAAATCCAAGTAACCTTCTTTTAACAATCACCATCGTACCTTTTTGTTGAAGGCACGAGCCACCCTTCTTTGGTACATCTGGACATTATGCAAAGCCTTTAAACGCATCTCGTCTAATAAAACCAAATCTTCATATCCTTATCTTGCCCAATCGATCTCGGGAATATCACTCTCTAAAGCTACGCTAAGGGAAGGTATCTCGACCTTGATGGGAAGGACTGCCTCTATTCAGTAAACGAGTGAATAAGTGCCTCCATTCCGTAAACGAGTTAATAAGGCGTTGCACCCGTGGATGTCCGCATGGTAGTCATATTTCCCCATAATGCGAACTGTAATTTGTTAGGCCAATCCTCTTAATTTTCACTCATTTCCTGCAGAATGGTTTTGATAATCTTATTGGCGGCCTCGACTGCGCCATTGGTTTGTGGCCTATAGGGAGATGACCTACGGTGTTGTATCTTGTATTGCTGTTGAAGATCCACAGTTTCCCTTTTGAAGTGAGACCCGTGATCACTAATTATCTCATGTGGGACTCCATATCGACAGATTATGTTTATTTTGATAAACTTCGCAACTTGTTTGGAAGTCAACTTCGTGTAGGATGCTGCTTCGACCGATTTTGTGAAATAGTTGATGGCAACAAGGATTTACTCATGTCCGCCTGTGCCCATAGGGCTTATTTTACCAATAATGTTGATTCCTAAGGTTGAGAAAGGCCATGGGGGAGTAAAACCATAAAGTGTTGAAGGCGGTGTATGTTGTAAATTTGCATGGATTTGGCATCGTTGGACATATTGGCTACAATCCTTGACCATTGTAGTCCAATAGTAACCTTGCCTTATTATTTTCTTAACGAGTGCGCGCCCGTTCATGTGCGGGCCGCAACTTCGCCCATAATTTGTATCGCCTGTTCTTCGTTGACACAAAGAAGGCTAACTCCAAATGGGGTTTTCTTGTATAATTTGTCTTGGTATACTACATATTGTGACGCAAGAAGAAGAATGTCCCTTTACGCCCGTGGGTCATCGCACCCAGGGGGTATCCTTCGCTCAACTTGTAGTTAAGGATGTCGGTTTAACATGGGACCTTTTCTAAAGTATTCACTTTTAAGGAGTAATGATGTGCGGGTTCCTTCTGCCTTTTCATATAAATAGGCATTGTCTCGTTTTTTGGAGGGATGGTTATCACGGATGCTAACTTAGCGAGCGCGTCTGCAAATTGGTTCAATTCTCTAAGAAGGTAGGTATAGTGGATTTCCAAAAAGTTTCCGGCTATCTTTTCTAAACGGGCTTGGTAAAGAACCAAGCTCTCATTTTTGACTTTCCACTTTTTCGAGATCTGATTTATGATTAGGGTAGAATCTCCATACACCCTAAGGGCTCTAATTCCTTTGGCCACTACGGCTTGTAGTACAACAATGCAATCCTCGTATTTCGTAGCATTGTTAGTGACTTCAAAGTCAAGTTTTACTGATAATGGGGTATGTTCCCCGTCCGGTGACACTAACAACACTCCTACACCATAGCCCCTATGGTTTGATGCTCCGTCGAAGTACATGAGCCATGTCTCGGTATCCGCCGTCATGATGTGCTTATCGGGAAATTCGTATTCCTACCCATTTTCTTGTCCTTCTACGGGGTGGCCAGCCAAATATTCTGAAATGGCGCGCCCTTTGATGCTCTTCATGTTTTCGAATTTGAGGTCGAATTCGGATAGCATGACGGTCCAACGTGCTATCCTTCCCGTCATCACAGGTTTCAGGAAGCTATGCTTTAGTAGGTCTTCTCGAGACCTTATATGCACTTGATGATTGAGCATATAGTGTCTCAGTTTTTTCGTTGCCCAAACTGTAGCAAGACACGTCTTTTCTAGAGTGCAATAGCGTGTCTCATACTCGAGAAACTTCTTACTCAAGTATTACATGGCTTTTTCTTTTTTTATCGACTTCTTGGGCTAGCATGGCCCCCATCGCGGTTTCTGTAACCGTCAGGTATAATATAAGCGGGATGCCTGGCATCGGCTGGACTAAAATTGGCGAATTGGCCAAGTATTCTTTAATTTTGTCAAATTGCTTTTGGCAATGTTCGTCCCATTAGACCTTGACGGTCTTCTTTAGTTTTTTGAATATAGGTTTGCATATAACAATCGATTTGTTTATGAATCGACTAATATACTGAAGCCTTCCTAGGAAACCACTTATTTCTTTCTCGGATTTCGGGGGAGGCATTTCGATGATAGAACTGACTATAAAGCCATTCTTAGTCCCCTACAACAGATTCCCCTAGATTCTTAGTCCATTCTTTGTCAACCTTGATTCCCCTAGAACTGACTATAAAGCCTACGAGTTTTCCGGATGTGACGCGAAATGCAAAATTTTGTGGGTTAAGTCTTATATTGTATTTTCTTAATCTTTTGAAGAATTTGCGGAGATTAGGTATATGCCCTTCTCGTCTGTGAGACTTGACGATCACGTCGTTTACGTATACTTCTACTTCTTTATGAATAATGTCATGTAGAAGGGTTTGTGCCATTCTTTGATAAGTTGCACCGGCATTTATAAGCCCAAGAGGGATGACACGATAACAATACGTTCCCCACTGTGTTATAAAAGTCATTTTTAGCATATCTTCCTCGGCCATGAGGAGTTGGTTGTATCGTGCGTAACCGTCCATGAAGGATAAGAGCTCGTGATCCGTGTTATTGTTAACTAAAATATCAATATGAGGTAAGGGAAAATTATCCTTAGGACACGGTTTGTAAAAATCTCGAAAATCGACGCACGCCCTTACCCGTCCGTCCTTCTTTGGGACAGGTACAATGTTGGCTACCAACTGTGGTTAATCGGCCACTACAATGAACCCAGCGTT
>ONZA01014024.1:59623-71076 GCA_900322205.1 Kewa caespitosa | reverse complement strand
TTTTGTAAATGTTTTTGTGGCTTTTTGAATGTGGAAAAAAAGAGAAACTATGAGTGAAATGCTCAAAGTATGTGACAGAGGAGTTTTTTGCTTCAGATTAGTGGATTCTAGCAAAATGTAGGTATTATCTGTTGTGTGTCGTAAGCCATTTGCATGGGTTTATATAGAATTCCAAAATTTAATGCACCACAACCAAACGAATATGAGTAAATTTCCTGGGCAATGGAGCAAATATACCCTTATTCGTTTAGGGCCCATCGAATATGGTGATATTCGCTGGAAACTCTACCGTATGCCTGAATAAAATGGTCAGGAAAGCTCAACGGACAGTGAATAGGGGTAAAATTCGTTTCAAAATCCAGCAAATATGAACATAATCGTTGGGTGTCTAGCGAATTTGCCTATAATTGTTGAGAATTCAGCAAATAAAGGCATATTCGTTGGCTTTTGAAACTTTCTCGCACGTTAAGCTTTGGCTTTCATTGACTGGCAAGGTCAGATGAAGGATCTAGAAGTCTGTAGGTTTAGGTGAATTGACCATTTTGTCCTTGGACTTCGTTTGACCACGATTTTTATTCATTCGTGTGCTAAAAAGGTCTGAGAAAGGTTCCCTAAGCTTGTTATCGTCACAGGGTCATATGGGTGACAATAATTTGGTGTCAACATCAATACTTAGAGTTTCTATCTAAGTGTAATTCATAATATTCAAAGTTTCATAAAGTCTAGATAGTTTAAGAGTTATACTTCAAGTGGACTCTTGTAATCGCTAAACTCTAGAGTTAAAAACAGTTTTACAAATTATGGAAAACTTATGAAATATACGTATGGTTGCTTAGCTGGAAATAAGAAAAGAGTTTCCAAAAAATTATCTCTTTTAGTTGGGAAAAACTTGGTAAAGATTGATCTTTAGCCCAGTTTAAACTAACCACAAGATAGTGCAATCTTTCCTAGAGTTTGACTAGGAAAGAAAGCTTTTCTAGCTAGGGTTAACCTATGATTATAAACTAGTAAGGCTATATATTAAATGTTAGATAGAAGCATCAATAAGCAATTTTCTTAAACAGTTCTGAATTTCTGATCTCATAAGATTATCACAAATTGCTTAAGGAACAATTATAAAGCTCAACACAAATCTCAGTTCTCGTGTCTTGCTTTAGATCTCCACTAGGATTTATGTATTCCACTTTTTTCTTCTTTATTGATTTGATACTTAGGATTGTATAGGTTCCAGGTCGGTCGGAGTAGGCAAAGGTAATCGCGGTAGATCACGTGGAGGAGTTCGAGTAGACACCAGGTGGTTGTAACTTGGTACGTAGAGGGAGTACTCCAGTTCTAGGTTGTAATCCAAATTTCTCATAGTTGAGCTCTTCAAATCCTACGAGGGTAGCTAGTGGTTTTTCTCCCTATGGGTTTCCCCTCTAAAAAACGTGTGTTATAATCTTGATATGCATTGTTTTTGCTACAATTTAATTAAGTCAAAAATTATCCATAAAAAGAGAAACACAATACACCCCTTCCCTCTTATGTTTCATAGGATTGTTTCTTCAATTAGTATCAGAGTAGGTTGCTCAATTTCATAAGGTTAACACCTCAGAGTCATCAATAATGAACAGTCTATCAGGAATACAAGAAGGTTACCCTACTGTTCATCCCCTGCTCTTAAATGGGTAGTCTTTCACTTGGTGGAAAAATCGCATGGAGATCTTCGTTCAATTAGAGTATTATTAGGTTTGGCTTGTGATTCGTGACAGTCTTTACAAAATTCAAAAATGGATGATAAGGGGAACAAAATGGATAAGCCTATATCTGAGTGGATGAAGATGACTTTAAAAAATTACAGAAAAATGCTAAAACCATCAAACTTTTTCACTGTGCCTTAGGAGATGATGAGTATAGTTGAATTTTCGCTTTTATTAGTGCCGAAGAAATTTTGGACACATTAGTCTATTCTCATGAGGCAACGAACAAAGTAAAACAGTTTAAGATAAATACGTTTGTAGATGAATATGAAGCTTTTAAGATGATGCATGGAGAGTCTATTCAGGACATGAATTCTAGGTTCACCAAGATTGTGAATGAACTCAAATCCTTAGGGAAAGATTATAAGAAATAGGAACGAATGGGAAAGATCCTAGATGTATGCCTCTTAAAAACTGGATGCCTAAGCTTACTGGTATAATAGAAACTAATAATCATTCATAGATGTCCATGGAGGAGCTCATAGGTTCGCTCACTACTCATGAGATGTGGCTCAAGTCAAAACTCGCTGTGGAACCCAGTTCGAGAAGAAGTCTAGACCTGACAATTGAAGCAAAAGAAAATGGTGAATTCAGTGAAAATGATCTCGCTCTACTGAGTAGGAAGTTTAAAGTTTGGATAAGGATCAATGGAAAGACAGCAGCGAACTCGAATAGGAACACATGGGAGAAAGTTTTCAGAGGAAACAGTGGGAAGAGAACTTCTTCCGATGATGGAAACTATCAGAAGTGCAATAAACTGGGTCACTTCATTGGTGAGTTTCCTCTTGGTGAAATCAAAAATCAAAAGAACAGAGTTGACAAGTGGAAGAATAACTTGAAACAAGTGATGATGGCGACTCCAACCTGGGAGAAGATGATAATGATGATGATGAAGAGGAACCAGACGCTGCTCAAGAGGAAGCAAACCTATGTATGATTGCTCATGGACAAACTAAGAGCAATACAAGGGATGAGGTAAGCGATGAGTCAATTCTTTCAGAATTAAAAGAAAACATGCATACATTATTCTAGAGAGATAAATTACTTCAAGTCCTAGATTTGTTGATTATTGAAGTCTCTGACTCTATAGATCACTCAAACAAGAAATTGACCAATGCAGAAGCTGCAAAGGAACTAATAAAAGAGGACATTAAGATTTTATCTGATGAGAATGATGCATTGAAAATAGATAGGATAGATCTGTTGGAAAAAAAACTACAACAAGATAAAGATCTAAAGGAACGTTCTCTGGAACTAGAAAAAATTAAATTTAGGAAGACCTTTGTTAAATAGTTAGGTCCCACCGATGAACAGATCCAAATTCAAAATCTCAAAACGGAAAATCAAGTTTTGAAAAATAAATTGGATCAATTCTCTAGGAATCTGAACTCTCTAACAAAGAAATGTAATGTATGGTTCAAGGGAACAAAGGCTCTTGATCTATTTGTCTAGCAAACTTATAACGCCATGAGAAACGAACTTGGATTCACTGGCAAGAAGAAGATGAACAATAAAAAATCCACGAGGAAATTTTTAAACCTTCCAAAGAATAAGGCATGTTCCACTATGGAAACACAGGGCATTCTAAACTTGAATGTCAAATAAGGTTAAAAGCAATTAAAAGAAATGGTTTGGCAAGTAACGAGGTGACTAACCCTAAGGGACCCAAGATGTTTTGGGTTCCTAAGATCAGGAACTAATATTTCATGCAATTCGAAGTGAGGGGGAACCATTCCAGTGGTACCTGGACAATTGTCGTTCAAGACACATGATAGGAGATATCAATAATTTCCTCTCACTCAAGGCCTTTCTAGGAGGGTGTGTGACATTTGGAGATGATACCAAAGGTACGACCATTGGTATAGATAAGATAGCTCAGTCACTCACTAATGAAATTGATGACGTGTTCTTGGTTAATGGGTTAAACATAATTTGTTGAGTATTTCCTAGTTCTGTGACATGGGAAACAGTGTAGAAATTTCTTCAGAGTCATTGTGTTGTAACATATGAAGAAAATGGTGAAGTTGTACTTGAAGGGAACATATATAGAATTGTCTACGAAGTGAATTTAAACACTCTCCCTGAAAAACAACTTAACCTGTCTTAGTGTTATGGATGATGACTCATCTCTTTGGTATAGAAGATTAGGACATGTAAGTATTAACTTGCTTACCAAACTTCGTTCCTTAGAACTTGTTATAGGTTTACCTGAGTGCAGGTTTGAGATGAGTGGAGTTTGCAGTGCATGTGCGCGAGGAGAACATGTATGTTCCTCATTTAAGCCAAAGAATATGGTATCAACATCTCATCTACTTCAATTGATACACATGGAGCTCTATGGTCCCATGCGAGTGGTAAGTGAAGGTAAGAGTCGTTTCATACTAGCGATAGTCGATGATTACTCACGATTTACTTGGACTCTCTTTTTAGTCTCAAAGGACTTGGCATCTAACAATTTCATAATATTCTTAAAGAAAGTCCAGAATCTTGTTGATCATCAACAAATGGCTATTTGGACCGATCATGGCACAGAGTTTAAAAATACAAAATTTGAATCCTATTGCAATGAACATGGGATAGAGCACAACTTCTCAGCTCCAAGAACCCCCTAACAGAAAGGTGTTGTTGAAAGAAAGAACAAGACTATTGAAGATATGGCCAGAATCATGCTTATCTCCTGTGATCATCCTCGAAAGTATTGGACAGAAGCTATGGCTACCGCATATTATATCATGAATCATGCCATGATACGACTCATTCTTAAAAAGACCCCATATGAACTCATTACGGGTAGAAAATGAAACATCGCACACTTGAGACCATTTGGAGCCAAGTGCTACCTGCATAACAATGTTCAGGATAACTTGGGGAAATTTGATCCTTCGAGTGATGAAGGAATCTTTGTAGGTTACTCTTCTCACTCCAAGGCATAAAAGGTGTTCAACAAGAGGACTAAGTGCATTGAGGAAAGTGTACATGTGATATTTGATGAAACTAACATTTTGAAGGAGAATGTGAAGGAAGATGATGACTTCGAGATTAGGTTGGCATCGACAATTGTTCCTAGACAGGGAAACGATCCTGATATTGTTCCTAATGTAACAGTGGCATCTGGGGAACATACTGAGAATAACCCAAAAGAAAAATTATCGGAATTGGTTAGTTCCCCACAACCCCCAGAACTCTCAGTAACCAGCCAAGGTGAGAAAAGTTTGTTCCCACACCTAGCCCTAGAAACATCAAAGCTCTCATCCCACTGACGCCATCATCAGCGATTTCTGAATAGGAGTTCAATCAAGGGCTTCATCTCAAAAATTCTATGCATTTAATTCTTTCCTCTATATTGTTGAACTACTAACTATGTTGAAGCATTGAATGATGCTGAATGGATTGTAGCAGTGCAGGAAGAGCTAAACCAATTCGAGAGAAACAATGTTTGGCATTTGGAATCCAGACTTGAGAACCACATAGTCATTTGATTGAAATGGGTTTAAAAAAAAATACATTATGAGGACGGGAAAATTATCAAGAACAAAGCTAGACTAGTGGTCAAAGGTTATAGTCAAGAAGAGGGCATTTACTTGGATGAAACCGTTGCACTAGTAGGTAGACTTGAGGCAAGGATGTTGGTTGCTTTTGTTGCTCATATGAACTTCAAACTGTATCAAAAGGATGTGAAGACTGCGTTCCTGAATGGGTATCTAAAGGAGGAAGTGTACGTTGAGCAACCTCCTGGTTTTGAGAGCTTGGAATCTCTAAATCATGTATGTAAGTTAGACAAGGCTATCTATGGATAAAACAAGCTCCAAGAGCTTGGTATGAGATATTATCTAACTTCCTCAAGGAAAAAGGTTTTAGAAGAGGTCGCATTGACAAAACATTGTTTCCCAAAACCAGGGGGAACGATTTATTAATAGTTCAGATTTATGTTAATGATATTATCTTTTGCAGCTACTAACGAATTGCTGTGTGCAGGTCTGAGATATTAATGTAGAGTGAATTTGAGATGAGCATGATGGGGGAGCTGAGCTTCTTTCGTGGCTTGCAAATCATAAAATAAAAATAAGTTACAAAAATTCACTAGTATAAGTACCTGAGGGAACTGTTAACAAAGTATGGAATGGAGAATGCTAAGCCCCTTGCAACACCTATTTCTACAACCCAAAAGCTCAATCTGGATGAGAAAGGTAAGAGGGTTAAAGAAAAGTTGTATCAAGGTATAATCGGTTCCTTACTCTATTTATCGGCAAGTATACTAGATATTGTCCATAGTGGGGGATTGTGTGCTCGTTTCGAGCTTATCCAAAGGAAATCTACCTAGTGACAACTAAACGTATCCTTAGATACATGAAAGTAAAATATGATTTTTTCTTATGGTACCCAAAGCATACTAACAATGATCTTGTAGAACTACTAAAAAATGTCTTATTAACGACCAATCATTTACGACGGTACGAGATTCTAGTCGTAAATAAACATCAATTACGATAGTTGGTTGATGTGTAAAAGAAGGAAAACAATACATAGATCTCAATGCAAGAAATGAAAATCTGGTCGCAAATACTTTTTTCACACACGAGCATCATCGTAGCTTGCCAAATAGAAGACGAAAATCAATTCAGAAGAAAAAATCATGAGAAATAACTAAGAAAAATTCTCATAAAGGGTTTTGTAACTGCTCTCTCTCTCTCTCTCTCTCTCTCTCTCTCTCTCTCCTGATATCAGAGAAAACCTAAAGAAACCCTTCTCCTTCCCAAAAGAAAATGCTGGGTTCTTCCTTCTTCGTCAATCGCCTGGCGTATTTTAGCGAATTCTTCATGGGAATTCTAATTGATGGTAAAATTGTTGGTGAATTTTTTTTTTCTTGCACAATTTTCTAACAATTCAGGTTCTTCAACTACTTTTGGTGTATTTCTAATTATGCGGAATTCTTGAACTAATATGTGTATATTTTACTTCTCTTGGTTTTGGTACGAAATTTGTTAAAATTGTTTTGTTGCAAACTTGGAAATTTGTACGGGGTTTCTTTTGGTTTCGTGTCTGCTGGTTCACATACTTTGTTTTTGGTTCTTAATTTTGAGGTATTTTGGTTTTCCACTTCCTGTAGATTGGTTGGTTTTATAAGTTGCTCTTTCTTGTGTCCTTTGTATCTGGATTCTGAATGTAGTAGGTTTAATGTCGATTGACATTAGATTATGTATATATTATTTAGAAAAAACATGCACTGTAAATGAATTGAAGCAGGCATGTTGTTTGTCGTTTTATGTCTTTCTTTAATTTCTTGTAGATGATATCACAGTCTGATGATTTGGAATCGCCTAAGCTATGTATATATGTTCTTGTAGTAATGGTGTATGTGCCAAATGTCAAGGTTCTAATAAAAAGATTTTTTTTCCTCTAATAGATAAGATTGTAATTGCCTTCATTTAGAGTTCGCTTTCTTAGTTCGGTTGGAACTAGTTAAAGAGACTACAATATTATATGGTAAGCTTTATGTGCGATGTATATTCACTTGTGAAGGTTTTATTTATTCTTTTCGGTAATCGTGTATTATATTTTGAGGTTTAATGGATGGAAAGGGGTCTGTGTTGATGTTGGTTTGTATTGCTAGCGTGGAACGTGGAGGAAGGAGCGAGTTGTACTCCACTTATTTTAGGGGTGGGGGCAGGGCATAGGGCATGTCTAGTGCTGGTGGGGGAGCCAGGAAGGGTTTAATGCAAGTGAAGTAACACACTGGGACTCATTGCATGTAGGTTGTACGCTGTGGGCAATGCTGGTATTATAGATTAGATGGGGGGGGGGGCGATAGTATAGTGTACACGCGTATCAGGTGGGCGGTTGAAGTTCGAGAAGTTGTGTATGGTCGATTACTCTAGGTGTTTGAAACAATCACAGGTATAGGCTCATAGTTTGTTGTTGTAGTCTCCTTTCACTACTGCTTGCTCATATTTTATAAGAATAGATGTAGGAGCTAATTCGCACTGCGCAATTGTCAGCATTGCTGATTTAGTTCATGTTTTCGCATATGGTCAGAGATTTTAAAACAACAGCAAGTGGTAGCTTATTTTGTTAAATGTATTCTTCAAATTCACTATTACCTGAAGATTAGCCACTTCACTAAGGTTGCTTTGTTATTTCCACGAATCTCTGCTGTCGTGTTGCTACAAGGTGCAGTCTGGCAGCTATAGTTATCTGCAATCCTAAAAGCTGGTGTCTTGGCAAAGGAAGTAATGATCTCACTCCAATCCTTTTTTTATTTTTTATTTTTTTTTGGGTGCCTTCCAAGTCAATTCCTTTTATCAAAAAACACAAAACTAACACTTATTTTGGAAGTGCAAGATTTGCTGCTGCTATGTTGCATCCATTGAGCCAACAATACAGTCTTGTCCTTACATGCTAGGTTTCATTGTTGCATATGACGATCTTCTGTTTTTCTTATCTCCTAACTGTATATTTGATGATCATAGAGATGTTCCTTGCTTGTTTTGACGCGTTTAGGGGTGGTTTCTTTGTCCGACCATTCGTACTCTATAATTTCAAAAATGAATGGCGTATAGTGTTGTAGTTCTTGTTGAATACATAGGGTACTTTGATTCTATATTCAAAAATGAAACTTACTTTGAGACCATGGAGAGATAGCAATCCTGGGAGGCAGTACTTGTTGATGCAAAAAATTTACGATGGGACGCAAAACCCGTCGTAAACTATTAATGACGAAGGTTTATACGACGGGTCACAACCGTACACGAATGTCGTCATAAAAGACCATTAATGACCATTTTACGGTTTATAACAGCGAGTATTCCCGTCATTGACAAGAAAATCTCTTGTAGTGTCTGATCTCTTAGCGCGACTGCAGAACGCCAAGGATAACTTGGCGAAAGACACTAGGACGCTGCAGCCAAGCTGAAGGACCAGGAAAAGAAGCTCGCCAAGGTGGGGGGCCAGATGGCAAAGGTCGAGGATGAGGCCAAGGCTATAATGGAGAGGGCCGAGGGAGCTAGGTCTCGAGAAAAATCACCGAGGTGGCTGCCCTTAGTCAAGAGGTGAAGCACGTGGCCAAGAGGAAGGAGGGCCAATTGGAGGAGGCCTTCATGGATGTCTTCAGATCGGTTTCTAGCTTCAAAGCCATCTGGGCTGCCACAGTGGTGAACCAGGTCGAGGATTCCTAAGGCCCGAATGCTGCTCACGAGATGAGGGCCAAGTTTGAAGGACTTTTTGGCCTATTCTTCGTGGGAGGAGTTTGGTTCTGACCCCGTTGTAAGATCGGCCGACGCCATCAATGTCAATCCGTCCCGATCTACTGTTGGCAAGGGTTTCATGATGCGTCCCAAAGACCAACATAATGAGGCTCTTCAATTGGAGTCATTAGCTAACAAGGAAAACGAGGCCGAGAAAAATGGCAAACTAAGGTCATCCAAGTGGGCCTCTCACTAAATATGAATATGGTAATGTGTTTGCCTACTCGTTCTTTGTGTCACGTGCGAGGTTGTTTCTCGTCGCCTGAACACATGGTAATGGGTAGGATTTTCCTTTTTCATGAGAGGTCTGCTGTGCCTTGGCCTACTTACTTGGATGGGTCTCTGTCCCAATATAGAACATGGTAGTGGGTTGGCCGACTTGTTCCCTGCGTATGTGAAGTTGTTTTCGTTGTATAGCAGGTAGGTTGTCCCCGTGTTATGTGAGTGGCCCTTTGTACTTCGTGTGCTCCTCCCTCGGTTGTAACCTTTTGGACCTTTCTCCTTTTTGTAGTTTATTCTCGGGGTTCAGCTCTATATTTTTTCATCTTTAGACGTTTTTCAACTCCGAGTTTGTTCCTTTTTTGCCGAAGTATTTCTTTATGTTTTTGAAGTCAAACTGTGATGTTTACTTTTGGTACAGCTCGAGGTGTTTTCCCCCAACTATGCCCCCACTTACACAAATAGTTCATAGTACATTGATCCGAAGTTGGTAAATTTGAGTACTTAAATAGTTTACCATCCTTGTTGACGAAGGGGTGGGTTACTTCCTTTATTTGCCCCCGGAGTGGGGCACTTCAATTGTGAGCTATTTTATTCGTGGTACAAATCGAGGTATTTTTTGATAAAATTTTAGAGTCTTCTCTCTTCCAACCAAAGTTAAAAAAGTTCGTAAATTTGCTCCCGCGGTGGGGCTGTGTTTTTAGGGGATCCTCAGGATAGGACGTCGACAAGGGTTACTCATGAATTGACAATTAAGAAGGATTGCAATTTAGGAACAAATTTTTTATTCATGGCTGTTGAGGGGTGTCGACCCCGATGTAACTCCTAGACGAGCTCCTTGAATGATAAAGAAACATTAGAGGCTCTTTGGGGATGCCTACCCCGCAAATATGAAGAAAAAAATAAACTTTGTGATAAGTTTATTACATATAGAAACGAAGTAGGTTGTTGATGTTCCAAGAATTCAGAATTTTTCATCTGCCCGGATTTTAAGGACCCTCCCAGTTAGGTGTTAACTTTCCTTCTTCGTTTTGCCTTCCAACGGACTCCATCGTCCATAGTACGAGGTGTCCCACATGGAGCCTTCTCATCTTGACTCGGCGGTTGAATGCTCTGGTCATCTTCTGGTCCACTTTTGGGGTTTCCTCTAAGGATTTCAACAGGAAAGATTGCTTCCAAGGCATACACCAGATTGAACAGAGTTTCTCCCGTAATGACCTTTTCCGTGGTGTGGCATAGAGTACCTCGATCAGCTTTTCTCCCTATAGCCCCCTAGCCCCATCCACTTTCTTTTTGATCCCTATTACGATGGTTTTATTGCTGGATTCTACATGTCTGTTGGTCTAAGTCGGGCTACTGCTGTGAAGCTAGCTTTCACTCCATTTTCTTCTAGTTAGTAGGTCAATTTTGGGGTGTCGAACTGTTATCCGTTGTCAAAGATGATCTTTCGGGGTTCCCAAAACCGTGTCAGAATATTCTACAGTATGAACCATCTCACATCGGCAACTGTGGTGTTCTTTACGGCCCGAGCTTCTACCCACTTCGTGAAGTAGTCCACAACCAATATGACGAACTATAGCTGGCCGGCCGCCGGGGAAAAGGGCCCTAAAATGTCCATGCCCCATTGATTGAAAGGCATGGAAGCAAGGATGGGAGTAAGCTCGGTTGAGGGAAGCCGAGGTATAGGTGCGAAGTACTGGCACTTGTCGCATTTTTAACCATTTCTTCCGCATCTCTCTGAAAGGTGGGCCAGTACAAACCCAAATGAAGTACTTTGTGGACAATGGTCCTTGCTCCTTGATGAGCTTCGTAGATTCTGCAGTGCCCTTCCCGAAGAATTTCCTGCCCTTGGCTCCGTGATACACATCCTAGGAGTGGATGGGTGAAGCTTCTCTTATATTGAATTCCATTTTGGAGGACAAACCACTTCGCCTTATTCTTCATCTGTTGAGCTTCTTTTGGATCTCTTGGTAGGGTTCCGTCTCACAAGTAGGAGAAAATGGAGCCCATTGAGCTATTAAAACTGCCTAGGATGTTAATGGCCACCCCATTCTCAATGATGCGCTTCTCAACTTCTTCCCAAAAGATGTTTTTGTGAATGCCTTCGATGGACGAACTAGCTAGTCGAGCCAGTGCATCGACATGAATATTTTCTAATCTAGGAACGTACTCCATGATGACTTCTTCAAGACTATTCATTTGTTCTTTGACCTTTGTGACGTAGGCTTTCATCCCATCTCCCAAGGATTCAATA
>ONZA01014024.1:32206-43232 GCA_900322205.1 Kewa caespitosa | reverse complement strand
ACGTCATTATTGAAAGGGTCATACAAAGTTAAATATTTACACGGTTTTGTTCNNNCATAGAAACATGTTTTTACAATGATTCTTTACATAATTGTTGACACCAAATTAGTGTTGCCCCTATGAACTTATGACGATAACTAACTTAGGGATCCTTTCTTGGAGATTTTTAGCACACGAATCGACAAAAACAGAAGTCAAATGAAGTCAACGGGTAAAATGGTCGTTACACATTACCCTAGAGGCTTCTAGATCCTTCTTCTAACTTTGCCCGCCAAGGCAAGCCAAAGCATAACGTGCGAGAAAGTTCATACATTAGCGAATACACCTTTATTCGCTGCATTTTTAGCGATTATAGGCATTTTTGTTTGGCATCCAGCGAATATGCCCAAATTCGCTGGGTGTTGAAACGAACTTTTTGCCTATTCGCTATGCGTTAAGCTTTCTTGGCCGTTTCACACAAGCACCAGGTTGAGTTTCCAACGAATATCACATGTTCGCTATGCCCCAAGTGAATAAGAGTATATTCGCTCCATTTCCCAGCGAATTTGCTCATATTGCTGGGCCGTGGTGCATTAAATTTTGAACATCCTGTATAAACCCATCCCAATGGCTTACAGAACACAACGCATAATACCTACATTCTTCCAAAACCCACAACCAGAAGCAAAAACTCCTCTCTCTCATACTTTAAGCATTTCACTCATTTTTTCTCATTCTTTTCCACATTACAAAAAGCCATTAAAACATCCATTCACAAAATCCAAAACACATACAAGAAGTACAAACTTTCGCGTGATGGAAAACTCTAAGAAACTCTTGACTTGAGGTAGGCTCCCGAGGACCCCAAACCCTAATGATTGTCTTGGGAGGGGTCTGCTAATTTTCCTTTATTTTATATCCTTTTATTTTCATTTTCTTCATTAAGTCATTAAATTAGGGAAAATAATAATTTCAAAATTATTTTCATTAATTTTAGACTTACATTTTATTTTTTCTTTACTTTTATGCCCATATATTTTCTTTTGATTTTATGTCATGAATTTCGGGTAATAACAATTCAATGTTATTTTCCTAAATAAAATGGCTTTATTTTCTTTATGTGTGTGTATGTGTGTGTGTGTGTGTGTGTATATACATATATTTATTTTCTGTTAATTATTATATCTATGATTCGACATTTTCTTTCCTCTTACTCTTTCGCATCTTTATTTTCCTTTTTGCACTTTATTTTTATTAAGTCATATAATTCTAAAAAGTAATAGTTTCAATATTACTTTTTTAGTATTAAAATACTTACATTTGTATTTTATTCTTTATCTCATGTATATTGGTTGACCTTGGTTGCCCATTCCGTAACAATTTATCCCATTGGACATATTTGGTGTATTTTATCATTTTTGATTATTGACAAACTTGGATAACATGCTAAAAAGTTATAACCTAAATTTAAATGAGTTAAAAATGATGTAGATAACATTTAGGTTGACATACTTTGTGTGGAACCAATTTGATTTACAAACACTTCCTAATTCGCAAGTAGTGGCCGTTTGTGATAACGAGCAAATTGGATGCATTCCACATCCAATTCATACCATTACCTCCGAACGTAGACTTTGGTTAGAAGGCTAAGGAGTCAAAAGATGTTTTATTTATTTCTTAAAACAACATGACGAATCAAAAATACCTCATTTGTTACATTGAGCACATTACAAAAATATAACTTTTTAACCCCCAAAACATGCACCAATTCTGTGCGGGATATGCAAGTCGATTTTCAACATTCGCCATTTCTTAGCGGGAGGCAGTGGCCCCTACAGTGGCCACTTTGCTAGGGACAAACTGAAAGAGGGTGAAGCCCGAAAGTGAATTAGGAAATGAAACGTGAATAAATTTGTGTTCAATTTGCATCATTCATCCATGTTGTACATTGCGTACGCGCAAATAGGTATCCCATAATAAATCCTTATGAGATGAGTTTAATTACATGGAGGATCTCTTCGATTCTCCATGCAAATCGTTAATGACTCTTCACTCATGACCTTTCTTTCATCCATTCGATGGGAGAAAAGTGGAAACTTACAACGCATATGCACTCCATAATGTTGTAAACACATCCATGTCATGAGAGCCTATCTTACCTAAGCTCGTTTAAAACTTTAGTAAAACTAGAGCCGTTGTTTTGGTGTTGAACATAGGAAGCATTTGGCATTTGCAAGCTTGACGTTTGTATAATTGCATTGCATTTTAGACCTAACCTTTGACTGGGGGCTTTACGCCCGTTTTCATCCCTTTAGAAGTTTAGGTTCTTCCCCTTTTGAATGCAAGAGCACCAATTTCGGTGTTTCATCGTACCAAGCCACGAAGCCAAACTCGCATTGGGCTTCTCCTTTCCTTTTTGACAAGATTGGAGAACCATTCGCAAAATTAAAGTCAAGGAATGAAACTAGGGGCTTCGCCCATTCCAGTTTATTCAACTTTGAAGAACATGGGGTCTTACTTTTCTTTCTTTTGTTTTTTCTTTTTTGTAAAAAACAGAAACTTTTTCTCTTTTCCATTTTATTTCTTCAACTTTTCTAATCCCGACTTAATTCTAGGGAAGATCTAATCCATCGGACACGCGGTGGTGAGGGAAATAGACTAGTTCAAAAACCATCACCACCACCATTACAATTACCTTCTTCCCATGGGAGAAATCTAAACATCGAAATGGCTGAGCAAACTACCTTCAAGATCTTGCCTAATTGATCACTGACATTATAGAAAGAGTAGCCTAACTCGCACTTAAAAGTATGATCACCCCCGAAGTCAAAAACAACCTGGAAAAACTTGATTCGGTCCTAAAACACCATAAACTATTCCGTGAGTATCATGACATTGAAGGAGTCACCCCTTATCTCACGGGCACATTACTCGACAAGACTGTCCTTACCGACCTCCCCAAATTTAAGAGCATAGACAATCCTATGACTCAGCTAAGGGCATTTACCACTACCCTTACTCTTAAGGGTACAAGCAAGGAGTTGTTCACTTAAATTTTCCCCATGTCCCCAGATGCATCCGCCTCAAACTAGTTCTTTGGACTCGATAATGAAAGAGTCAAAACTTGGGAAAACACTAGTCGAGATTTTTCATCTCAATATTCCTACAACATTGAACTTCCCATCACCATGAGGGAGCTAGAAACTATTAAACAATTGTCGAGAGAAACACACATAACCTTTGTCAATCGATGGAGGGAAAGGGCTGCCCACATGGTCAACAGACCATCCGAAAAAGACCAAGTATGCACGGTGATACGCAACCTAAGGTCCGAATTTAAAAAACACATGATCTTCCTGCCCATACATTTTCAATTAACTTATCCACGCTAGATTATCAACAGAAGATGAACTATCCAACGTCGAGGTCAAAAGCTCAAAAAGTTACGGGACAAGTTGACATAGTCAATACAACTTTGTTACACTTCTCTAGTTGTATCCCATGTACTTTTCACCTAAAAGTACTAGGAGAATCAAAAATAAATGTCCATACGTCATCCACGAAGATATTAGGAAAAAGAAAAAAAAAAACTTGTTTATCTAACCTACGACTGTCCTGATTCCCATATAGATACGTAGACAACCCAACAAAGACCCGACCATAATAAAAAAGAAAATTAAAAAAACCTGTGTTGTAACTGGGGGCTTCCCGTAATCCGTCATTGCGTCCATTGATACCCTTCCAAATTCTGTAGCCGTATAGAATAATTGATTTTCATCTAGAGTTAATTTGGAAACGACTCTCTTCTCTCTTTTCCATTGTTCTTTTAATTATAAAAAAAAGGGAAATAACAAGAAAATTCATAAAAATCATTTTGGACCCGAAGGAGCCGATATTTGGATCGTGGTGATGACCCTTATTTCTTGAAGGAACAAGTACAGAGAGAGACAAGAAGAATGTTTTGGACATACCGACTCAAGTTTAGAATAGTTTACCTCTTCATGGAGGACACCACCCTCAAAATACATGGGTGTCCTCAACAGAAATATAAATGCACAAAAACAAAAGAGCATGTACATGCCCCTTTAAGCATTCCTTTTAGGGACATTCACATAAAACATGCTCTTGTCTAGTCCATGCGACTAAAGAGTAGGTCTAAAACCATAACTCTTTTTTCTTCCTATGCAAATTGCACAAAAAAAAAAAAAATATTATCACCTTACATATATGATAATTGCCCCCAATTGCGGACACGTTAAATGTTAAATAAGGAGAGAATGCGATGTTTCCCCCACTTGTTTTAATATCCACCAGGATGAGAATTTGTGCGAGGTGAAGTGATCAAATAATTCTAGCGAAGCCATATGCCCCCAAATTATTTGATTTTACCCAGGATGGTATAAATAGTTCATTTGTTAGAAATAAGTAAATTTGCAAGATGCCCCCACTTATTTGTAACATTCCCTAGGATGGGAATTTCGTTGAATGCAAAGTGATTAAATCATGCCTGAGGGTGGGATATGGGTGGGTTAAAATATTAATCAGAAGAACACTGCGATGCGAATAATAGAACTTTTATTCATGGCTGTTTGGGGGTGCCAACCCCATTTCTAATTCCATGATGAACTAGACAACAACTGAGTTGTTTGTGGGTGCTCACACCATAATTAAATTCTATTACACGGCTTTTTGGGGGTGCCGACCCTATTTCACTCCGTGATGAGTGAATAACGAAAGATAGGCTTGTTGGGGTTGCCCACCCCTTCTGCGACCCCATGATGAGTGCCCATTTCTAAGAAAGTCTAAATATAGAAGATTCTCAAATTGTTGATGTTCCAAGGTTTCTCTAGCTTCCTTCCAACCATATCTTCGAGACGATATGTGCCAGGTCGCACCATTTTAGTTATCTTGTATGGCCCTTCCTAGTTTGCCGATAGTTTTCCATCCTCATTTTGTTTTCCCGTGGACTAAGTCTTTCGACTCACGAGGTAGCCAATGCTTCACCTTCTAAACTTGACCCTAAGGTTATAGGTTCTTGCCATGAATGGCTTGTAGATATCCATGTGGAGTAATGCATCACCTTGCACCTTAGGGAGTAGGTCGACGTTACGTCTCAACTTCTATTCAATTTTGGCCTAGCTAAATCCTTTAACGCGGGGGCTCTCCAGGGTGACCTCGACGGGTAATACCACCTCGCTATTGTATATGAGCATAAAAGGGCTTTCCTTGGTCGCGGCCTTGATAGTGGTTCTTGTGGCCCAAAACACTTCGAACAATTTGTCAGCCCATAACCTTTTGGCCTTATCCAGC
Organism: Kewa caespitosa; assembly: GCA_900322205.1. Classification (NCBI taxonomy): domain Eukaryota; kingdom Viridiplantae; phylum Streptophyta; class Magnoliopsida; order Caryophyllales; family Kewaceae; genus Kewa; species Kewa caespitosa. The sequence goes on along the minus strand of ONZA01014024.1, from coordinate 37,943 downwards.
TTCTTCTTGAGCCCGTTGACGATGATTTTGTTGATCAATTTGGCCTGACCATTACACTGGGGTCGTGCAATGGCGGTGAACCAACAATGTACTCTGAGCTGAGAGAGCCAATCAGTGAGCCTGGGAGTATCGAACTAGCGGTCGTTGTCGAATATTATGCTTCAAGGGGTGCGAAAGTGGGACAAGATGTATTCCTTGATGAACTTCATCACATCAGCGACGATGATAGTTCTTACGGGCTTGACCTCGATCCACTCCGTGATGTAATCCACTTCGACGATGTAGAACTTGAGATGGCCATGGGATGTCCATGCGCCACAGGCTGAAGGGAAGTGGCTCCAGATGGGTGAGAGCTCAGTGACCGGGTGTCTTAGGACCGAGGAGTGATGTTGGCATTTTTCGCAGGTGAGTACCAGTTCGATTAAGTCTCCTTGTACGGTTGGCCAGTAAAAACAAAGCCTTAGTGCCTTAGTGGCCAGTGTACGACCCCCCTGGTGAGTCCCACATATTTTGACATGTAATTCCTGAAGAATTTCCTTTCGCTGAGTTCGCAAGACACACTTCCACAAAGAGCTGAAATAACTTTTCTTATGCCGGACCCCGTCTTAATACACGAACCCCTTACATTTTGTATTAAGTTTTTCTTCCTCTTTCGGGTCATATGGAAATTGATCATCGCGGAGCTAAGAAACAATTGGAGCCATCCATGTGTCACTTTGATCTAGGATATTCACTTTTTTTGCAGTCTCAACATCTATGCTCTGTTTTTCCAGCTCTTCCTAGAAGATATTCTGTGGGAAACCTGATATGGTTGAGCTGGCGAGGTGAGCCAGGGCATCAGCGTGCTGATTTTTTAACCTTGAGATGTGGAGCAATTCCACCTCTTCAAACTTTAAAAGTTCATCTTTTACACTCAGCAGATAGGCTTTCATGCTGCCTTTTCTCGCATCGTAGTCCCCTGACACTTGGGAAACCGCAAGCTGCGAGTCCATCTTGACCTTGAGCTTTCTTGCTATTGCTGCTTTGTCCACGTTCAATCCAGCCAGCAGAGCTTCATATTCTGCCTCGTTGTTTGAAGAAGTGAAATTGAATCTCATGGCGTTATCAATTACATCTCCTTCCAATGAAGTGATGAGGACACTGGCCCCGCTGCCATTTTTGCATGAGGAACCATCAATGCTGATTTTCTAGCTCTCGGTCATGTACGCGGGTTGCTCTGATGTCTGGGTGAATTCATCAGCGAAATCAGCAAGAGCCTGGCTCTTGATAGCTCTACGTAGCTTGTAGGTGATATCATTATTTGTGAGCTCGTGAGCCCACACTTACGACCTCCCGGAGGAGGCAAACTTGCCCAGAATCTTCTTCAATGGCTTATTGGTTAAAACAATGATGGGGTGAGAGCTGAAGTATGGTCTCAATTTCCTTGAACTGATAACAAGACCTAATGAAGATTTTTCTAGGGTGGAATACCGAAATTCCCGGCCTATCAAGGCATGGTTAGAAAATTTGCCAAGATCTGAAATTTTCCTTCCTCCCGACCGAGAACAGAGGATAATGCTTGATTTGAAGCTGCAAAGTAAATATACAATGCTTCTCTTGGAATAGGCGAGGCGATGCGAGGTAGTGACCTCAGATAATTCTTCATTTTCTAAAACGCTGATTCAGGTTTTTCACTCAATTCAAACTTGGTTCCTTTCCTCAGGGCCAGAAAGAAAGGAGCGTACTTGTCAGTGGTTGTGGATATGAAATGATTGAGTGCAGTGCTACAACCGATCAACTTTTTAACATCTTTCACACAACAAGGTGACTTCATGTCCAAGATGGTCTGAACTTTTTCTGGGTTCGCATCGATTCCTGGCTGGTTCACCATGAACCCTAGGCACTTTCCACCCCTAACACCGATTACACATTTCTTGGGATTCAACATTATTTTGCAACCCCATAGATTTTCAAACATCTTGCGAAGGTCAGCGACGAGATCCATGGCGACTCTGCTTTTCATGATCAGGTCGTCAACTTATGCTTCCATGTTTTGGCCAATATGCTTCCTAAAAACTTTCTGCATCGACCTTTGGAATTTGGCCCCGGCATTCTTGATGCCAAATGACATCTTGGCATAGCAAAATACGCTGTCATCAGTGATGGAGGAAGTGGAGTTTTGGTCTTTTCCCTCATGAACACACTGATATCCGGAAAATGCATCCATAAAACAGAGAAATTCATGCCTTGTGGTGGAGTCGAGGAGCTAGTCGATATGAGGTAGTGGAAAGTCTCCTTCTTACAGGCCTTATTTAGGTCTGTATAGTCCACACACATCCTCCAGGACCCATTATGCTTTTTAACCATCACCACATTGGCCAGCCCCTTCGAGTATTGACACGCCTTAATGAAGCCAGATTCAAGCAATATTGCAACTTCTACTGATGCTGCCTTACTTCTTTATAGGTTTCATCTTCACGTCCACCTCGATTTTGTGCTAAATAACACTGGTAATGATTCAAGGGATATCTTCCAGGCTGAAAGCGAAAACATCCTGATATTTGCGAAGTAGAGAGTTCAAATCACTCCGCACATCTTCCTCCAAGCTTGCCCCCAGATAGGTGACTCTCTTAGGTCAAGTGGGGTCTAGGGTGACCTTAATTTTTTCCCCTACAGCCTCAACTTGTTCTTGGTCTTGGATCAGGAGGTTATGCTGGTGGAAGCCAGGACTTTCCAGCATGAGGCATTGGGTTTCTTTGCCTTTTTGGCTCTTCTTCTCTTCCACCTCTTGTGTGGGTGCTATTGTGTTACTCGGACCAGCAGCTTCATCTTTCTTATGCTTCTCGTGATCATGCTCTTTTAGCTCATCAAGCATGACGAGTTTCTGGTCCCCACCCATGGTGGCAGGGTCAGTCACTCTACCTAGGATGGTGGGTGTTGGCTTGTTAAGACACTTGATATAACACTGCCGTGCAGATTCTGGACCCTTAACAACTTCCCCACCTCCCCGTCAATGTTGTAGTACTTCATTGTCAGAACGGACATCATGACGTGGCGCTGATGGTTTTCACAAATTTGGGTCCTCTCTCAACCAGCATGGTCTGGCCAAGAGAGCGAAGGTGAGCTTTACTTCCTTTTCACGTCACACCTCCACATGCGGGGCCACCAGATATGATAGAAACAACCTTGTGGCTTGTCGCTTTGAAGTCAAATGAATCATCTGAGCTACTTTTTCCCTAGCCTTGCGAGTTGGAGTTCTTTTCCTTATCTTTGAGGAAATCGTTCATCTTCCCCTCTTTGGCCAACTTTGCAAGGTTTCGTCTGAGTTCGCAACAATACCTCATGGAGTGGCCATTCTCCTGAGGGTAGTGGTAGAAATTGTACCCACCAGTTGCTGACTCCTTCATTGGAGCTGCCTTTGGCATGAGGATTTGGTCCATTTTGGCATAAACCAACTCTTGGTTGCAGTTAACGATTTTGTTGACCTCAGGGGCCTCGGGAGCCTTGTAAGTTGTCTTACCCTTATTGTTCTTCCCTCCACCTCGCCCTCCTCTGCCACCGCGACCTCCTTTGAAGTGAGGTTTCTTAACATTAAGGGTTTTGCATCTTCTTTTGTTCTTCTTGTCATGGCGAGGTTGCTTGCCTTTGCCGTAGTTGGTATTTCGCTCGTTTCCAGTTACATGGTTGCAATTCGAGATCTCCCACAACGCGATTATCTCCATAGCCACATCGCGAACCTCATTGAACAACATGTTGTGGTTGTCCTCTTTCAATGGTTCAGCTCGATCTTAATGTTGGTCCCGTCTAGAAGGCTGTTGATGAACACAAAACATGCGATCTTACGGCATAGGTTCTTGATCTGAAGAAATTAATCTGCGAACCACTGAACATACATCTTTACGGTCTCATCTTGTCCTTGCTTTACCTTCACCAGGTATTCAACGATCTTGCTTTCATGTTTGTTAGCAGTGAAGTGGCTCATAAAGAGGTCGGCCAGCTGCTTGAAGCAGTAGACGCTTCCTCTTTGAAGGGAGTTCAGCCACTTCGGCTAGACCTTCTAGTGTTCTCACAAACAATCGGCACAAGATTGCCTCAGTTTGGTTGTGGGTCATCATTGCAGTATTATTGCCATAAGGTGTTCAGTTGGCGAGGTCATACCATTGTACTTCTTGATTTTTCCCAGCTTTACCTCCTGAGGAATCTGCTAATTTATGATCATATCAGCGAAAGGGGAATGCGTGGTCAGCCCCGTCTATACGCCCATGGTGGCGTACTTCAGCAATTTTCCCAGCCGGGATGGGAAGTAAGGCTTGAAGCCTTTGCCCCCTAGCCGTTTCTCCTCTTCCTTCTTATGAAGGAAATGGCGGAGATCGACGGTCAATTCCTTAGAGAGAACTGGTTCGTCCATCTTGCAAGAGTTCAAGAACTCTCGTCAATCAACTTGAGTTGGCTCCGTGTTGTATGAGTGATGGCTCCAAGAAGATTCAGGTCGCTTCCCCTTTGAGGCTTGAACTATATTTGTTTCAGCTGGCTTAGGTTGTGACTTTGACCCTGCTGAGTGAGTTGAGCTTTCACATCTTGAAATAGTGAGTGGCCATGATGCCATCACCACCATGGTGGGTGATGGGGCATGTATATTAATGGAATTTTGGGTCTTTCCTTGAAGCATTTCCCTGAGTTCAATGCGCATCTCTTCCTGGTTTCCTTTTCGGACCCGCGGAATGATTTGTTCTAGCAGAGCTGTAGGAATATCATTTTGCAGAATTTCATTCTGCGGGGTGGTGGAACTGGGCTCGACCTGATTACTTCGATGAGACATTGTTCTTTTAATGGAAGATGTTGGAATGTGCCTATCACTTCTCAGTCTCACGCAACTGAAAGTCACTCCGCACAGACAGCGCCATATATTTCGGGGGTCTTTTGTGGTGATCCCTCGAGACGTTAAAGGGAGGTCTTGCATGAGGTGAGAATCTTCAATTAGGTGAGGTTGACTTCACTCTGTAGTGGTTGCAATATGAGCAAACGTAAGCTGCCCCCGTGATCCCGGGAATGGCCCTCTGATGCTTAAGTCAATACAAAATTACTGAACACAAGGAGACATGCCAGAGTGATAATTGTTTTGGCAAAAAAGTTCACCAAAGGTTCTGTCGAGCAGAGCTGTGGTTCAAGTAGTCTAATATCCTGCTCAGCTTTGTTAGTTGTGGATGCGATGTGAAAATGATAATGCACGAGATCAAGACACACAGACTTTTTACGAGGAAACCCTTTAAAAAGGGAAAAAACTTCGGTTGGATTCGTCCTCTAACACGGAAAGGTTTCACTATGATTTGATGTGATGTAATACAGAGCTGAAAGTGCAATTGGTTGGGAAAACAGTAGTGAAGTGTTGATAATAATGTTCTCGCTTGTGACCTCTGATCGTTCCCTATTCTCCTTTTATAGTAGTCTTGTAACGATCTTCTTTGATCAAAGCACTTTACACGCATTTACTCAGCAGAGCTGATCTTGGACATTAATTCCTCCAGCGCAGTGATTTCCTCTAGCTTGGAGCAGTTATCTTACCTTATTTGTAATGGCTGTCAGCTGATTCCCTTTCCTTAATTAAATACATCACATTTAATCAAACCCTTTTAATACCGTAAATAAAAGATTGCTTTTATTTACCCTATTTATGATCCAAGATTTGCGTTAATAAATCTTGGCGTTATTTTGGAAATAAATCAATTCATAAGTCCTTATTTACGTTACGAAATTTGGT
>ONZA01014024.1:0-14134 GCA_900322205.1 Kewa caespitosa | reverse complement strand
TAATAAATCTTGACGTTATTTTGGAAATAAATCAATTCATAAGTCCTTATTTACGTTACGAAATCTGGGCACTTGATTCCGGAAATAAATCTTATCAGCTTTACGGACGTGCTGATGCCCCTCTGACGGCTTGAATTCTACCTGTCAGGCTGGAATTTTTGAGGCCTAACAATAATGCAAGGAAATACTAATGCATCGAGGTAAACAATACAGTATCTTGTAGAGAGTATTTGTGCGTACCTTTCCAAGAAGGCCAAAGGTGCTTTATATAGGGATTTTGGGGAACGTGTAGCTAATTAGAGCAAGCCATATTTTCCCTAATAAAACGGCTTGGCCTTTAAGCACTATGGGCCATGGCCATTTTGCTATTAGTTGGACCTACCAGCTGTGCCCTTGACCAAGGAAGACCGTCGGCGATCTAATCGTCACCCGCGAAGCTTGTGTCGCGAGGTGGGAGGTCCACATGGTGACATGGTTCACAACTTGTGATAGAGTCACGAGGTGACACTCTTCGAGGTGGTCATCTCGCTAAATATTTTAGGTATAACAAAAGTCAAAAAATACTCTATTAATGAGTGTATAAGGAAAAAGTAATAACAGAAACAAAATCAAAGTCCTCGCTTTCCATATCGAGTATTTCCTGCATGTATGCCATAATGTAATAATTGCACTCCTTCTTTCCCACTAGTTCATGATACTACAAATAAAAAAGAATATTAAATTATTTTAATCATGAAAGAATGACAAAAGTTGAGAGTAAAGAACCTCATTAACGCACCCGCATTACTTTCCACTCGAGTTGTTTATGTTGTCATAGCTTTAAATCTAAACTCATTTGATGGACAGAAATAACCCTAGAAAAAATATGAAGAGGAGTATTTACAATAACTAAACATTTTTAAGAAAAGTTTTACACATATTCTCCGCAATGTTGAACTTATTTTTGAAGTAATGTAACCAACTCCTTGCGAGGTTCTTTTCCTAACAGCACATCAAACCAATATGCAATGTTCTCTTTTGTTCTAATCACACATAACATACAATGTTTGCTCCATATAAATTATTTTAGATAAAAACAAATGCTCGTTGGATAAATAAATGCAAAGTTAGCCATTTGTCCCTCAGAAAATGGCAATAGTAAAGTTGTCTTCTTTCCCTGACTCATGGTTTTTGCAAGATAAGAAATCATCTTCCTTTCCTCATCATTGAACAGGTTTTCTCAAAACAATACACAATTATCCTATCCAAGAGTGCTTCTTTACCCAACATAGTTTATACATAAACCTACTCATGGACATACATATTCTGAGGCCAAATCACAAAATTTACATTTGACATTCAATTTTAAAGCAAAACATGTGTTCTGGCCAGAAATCTCGGGGGGGGGGGGTATATCCTGTCAAAGTGAGTGGAGAGTAGCCGTGTTCTTCGAGTATGAGTTGGGCATCCTTCTTTTCTGCTCTATTACACCTACATGGGGAGCAAATGGTCAGCTACCCTCGAGGCTTAACTGGGGATCAACCATCCAACGATCAAGTCAGTACAGGGTTCAAAGAAGAAGAAGTAAAGTTAGGCTTGTCTATTGTAGTATATGTGTGCTTCGTTTTCAAGAGAGAAGGTTATGTATTTTCTTGAAAAGAGTTACCTTTATGTTTCTGGCTAGGAATAGTAAGTAGCTTTCTTGAATTCACCCAACTCCTTGAAATCTCAAGGGGTGCTTATAGAAGGTCTCCCTCGATTACGGAACCCAAGTGGGGGACAAATGATGTTGGAGCACTTCCGGGCTCTTCCAATGACGCTAGGCCACGTCACCTAGAAATGAATGAGAACATTCTCCTTAAATTGATGTATGCGCTGCCATCTCATGGGCCTTTGTTCTTGGCCCATGACTCAGATTAGGCAAAAGTTGTCCTATTGACCAGCTGGAGGTATTGTCTTTTTGTACAAGTGTTCTGCTATCGCATCTTTCCCCGCTTCCCCGTTGAATGTCCTTCTGGATCCTATAAGGGGATGCTAATGCCGCCGAAAACCAAGTAAGGTACTGTGCTATTCATGGGAACCAGGGTGACTTCTCCTCCGCTGAGCTTCTCGCCTCTCTACGATGATTGACTCATGGAAGGGGCCGAAACTTTCCCTATCTGATGAGGTAAGGGGGGTTCCCTTATTTGAGTGTATCGGGACTCGGGCACCGTGGAGAATTTCAAATGAGCATAGGGTCGGAACCCAGCCGAGCGCGGGATTATCAAAGCTCCGAGAAGGGCGTTGTGGGACCTCAAGGTAGCTCTTCGAAGGAAAAATAGGTCCCCCTCTAGGGTCGTTACCACATTTAGCCCCTCGAGGGGGGTCATCTTTGGTTTGAGAATAGAGACCACTAGAAAAATGTACTAGAGTAGCTATATTGGCAACCTCGTTGTTTTCCTTAAATGGGCATTCCATATCGCTGATGAGGAGGAAATTCCTTCACTCTCTTCAAGAAAAAGGGTTTTTTTTGGGTAACGATTGGACTTCATGGGCCCCATCGTGGGAAAGAAGTTATTAGGCCTTGCGTGTTCCTTGGAGATCTTGCGCCCATGATGGTCTATATAAGCCCTTGGGAGTCTGTGCTTTGGGATTAATTTCCTATATCATTTTCACAAAATCTTCTTTGAAGCTTGAAGCATTTTCAAGTTCCTAAGAGGGAGTAAGGAGCTTGTCGTCCTACCGTTCACGGAACTAGAGGTCTAGTAGGTTTGAGCGTTCTTTATGGATAACTGGTTTGCTTTCTTCCGTGGTGGCTTGCACCATTCCGTTTCTCTTCACTAAGCAAGGTAAGTGCCTTGTCCTTGCCTACTATTTACTCTACATGGGTAGCGTAGTGGAAATTTCTTCCGACTCCTCTATCGATGAGGTGACCAGTGAGCTTCGTCCTTGCAATCCCTTCATTAGGAATGCTAGCTTCCCTCACCAAGAAAGCCTACAAATTTCATCCGAGGTTGGTACCTTATCCAGTTCGGCAACACCCTCCATGGGCCAATCGTCATGGTTCTCCGATCGATCTCCTTCCAAGTCTTTGAGTTCTCGGGGTGGTCGAACTTTGAGGTCAGCTTTTTGTAGGACTAAGTCGTCTTTTCCCCCACGAGGGAAGGCATCATTTCGAGAAGAAATACCGGTGTCGGACGCACCCAGTCACAATCCTCCGCTTCCACTACATGAGCGGGTGTACATAAGGATGTTGGATGACCCTGAGACTCCCCCTTCATTAAGATTAGGGTTGTCGAAAATGTTAGCATCGTACGTAGAGGAGAGGGGCGGCCTTTGTTTTGGTAAAAATTTAACTAAGTTCTACCAAGAAGAAATGTGGATCAACTAGTTTAAGTTGATTCAGAGTTTATGATTGTAATTGCAAAGTAAAGAAATGAATGCGTAAAGTAAAGATGACACACATACTTTTTATGAGGAAACCTTTTGAATAGGGAGAAAACCTCAGTTTGACTCGTCCTCCAACAGGGAAAAGTTTCACTCTAGTGTTGGCATGTTGTATTATAAAGCTGAGAGTACAAACTGTAATGCGAGAATGGTGATAGCGTAGTGCAGATGAATGGAGAGAGTAAATGGTAGTTTTTTGTAGAGTTCTTGAGGAGATCGTCAACTCTTGTCTCTTCTGTGATTGCTTTTATAGCTTCCCTTCTAATCCTCCAACGGTCCATTCACATCAGAGGAGACAGTGGGCATTAACTCTTCCGAGATTCACTCCTTGACTTCTTGATTTATAGCAACTAATTTATTATGTTTGTAACGGCTTCCTTTGACTGGGTTTCTTAACTCCCCATAACTTACTTAATCCTTAAATAGTGGAGAATATTGTAATTGCACAAGAATACTATTTAATGAGTCATAAAAAGTCGGGAGACTAAGTCCAATCAATCGTTAGATTTTTCTCAGTTGTCGCCCTGGGGAAAATCCCATTATGATGTGCGGAGAATAATGTTGACGTCCCGAGTTCTACCCTTCAGACTGAAAATTATGTGCCTAAAAATTGTCCCCCAATTTTGTAAGCTAAACAGGTTGCAAAACTGGATAACTTCTCCATTCTTCCTCGCCTCAATTGTCGTACACAGATGCGTTCTCAACATGAAGGCCATGACTGAGATGGAGGGACATCTTAAGGAGATGGAGCAACTTAGGGCGGAATTTGAAAAGAAGGAATATGTCATTGTGAAGGATGCTGCACATGCTCAGCTGGAGGATAAAGTCACGCGTATTGGGACCTTATTGCGATTTGATTTCGTCTAAATGATAGGTTTCCCATCGAACCAGATGAAGTGCGTCCTTCTGCTGAAGAGATCCATGCTACTGCCAAGCTGATGGCAACGAGGTTTGATGAGGAGGACACTGCTGCTCTGGATGTTGATCCTCATGGTGCTCTTGCACATACTGCATCTTCTGCTCTGCATGTCGTGTCTCCACCAGCTTCAACTTTGCCGCAACCAACTCTGCCAAATTCTAGTCAAGTTTCTTCCACTCAGCTCGACATTGCTCAGCTTGACTCTACCCAGCCTGATGCTACTTCATAGTTTTCTTCATTATTTTCTTAAACATTCTCTATTTTGCGGACGACATTTATCTGTAGAGGCAAAGGTTTTGGTTCTGAATGATTGAAGCTTGCTTGTAGAAGCAAGTTTATTTACTTTCGCAAGTATTACGAACTTTGTCTGTAGAGACAAAGCTTTACTCGTATCTGTGTTGTAGCGTGTGCAAAGTAGATTTGCTATCTCGTTTGTGTTGTAGCGTGTGCAAAGTAGATTTGGTATTTGTTGTGGGCGTCAGAGGATTAGACTCAAGCCCTTGGTGGGTTGTGGTTCCGTTACAACCCTAATGGCATATTTGTATTATGCCACTAGCGTCTAGACCTCTCGTTTGTTACATACATGGTAGAGTCTAGTGCTGTTTTCCTGCGATCTGGCATGTCAAGGTGAATGTGCTTTGCAAGTTTTGAAAATCTGATGCTTTGAGTCAGTTTTACGTCATGACGTCTTGAGTTAGCTTTGCGCCGTTGTCTCTCCTTGTCCACCTATCTTGCAGTCGAGTTGTCTCCTATATAGAATGAGATCTGCAAGACAAATATCAGTCAGGGAGGTCGTTGTTTAGACCAACGACACTCCAACGGTCAAGTTAATATCATCGTTGAAAAAAGATATATTCAAGAAATGAAATTGAAAACATGTGTAATACCTTTACTGTCAGTCAATGTATGCTTGCCATCCTGTTTTTCATGGGGATTATTAAGGACGTTCTCTTTAACTCGTAAGGACCTTTAGCAATTATTGAATCAACAATGTATGAACCTTCAAAAATCGGAGCCAGCTTCATAGCATCGTGTTCTCTGGTCCTCTTCTAGGCAGATAAATGGTTGCGCCATATTTCTAACATCCTGAAAAGTGCTACAAGAAAATTTGGTAAGTTCTTCATAAAAGGCGGAGTCATGGAATACTACCTGTCTGGTTGCTTACACTGCTGTAATTGAGTCACAGTTTGGGACGGCTATGATCTCCTTGTTCATCCTGTTGAGGAAGTCTTTGAGTGGCTCTCCAACTTGCTGGATAACCCGGTATAGATCACTGTACCTCTTTTTTATTTTGCGGCTCATGGAGAATTGATGCTGGAAGATGTTGGCAAAATCTGCAAAACAGGATATTTGCCCTTTAGGTAAATTCAAGTACCATTCTAATGTTGAACCTGACTGCGTCGAGCTGAAGCCTTTGCACATGCAGGCTTCATGAAGATGGATAGGAATTGGCATGACGGACATCCTCTGTTGGTGTAGAAGTAGGTGTTTTAGAGGATCGCTAGTTTCGTCATAGGATGGCATGGAAGGAGGTTTGAACCGATCTGGCATTTCTAAGGTGGTGATATCATCTGTGAAGGGGGTCTTGGCTTAGGTATGTGTCGTAATTCATTCAATAGGTTACGATGCTCCAGGGATCTTTTTGACCATTTCCTCCACGTTCTTGAGGTATGACATCACATTACTCAGCACCCTTGCAATATTAGATTCGTTAGCAATAAAACTGTATGGACTACTAATACAGTTTCCGCTAGAAGGTTGTGACAATGGTGGGTTGTGCGGTGCAGATCCTTCAACCGGGCTCTAATGCGAGTAGCTTCCTCCCAGATTGCATGATTGTCGTCGTTGAGATTTACAGGTATCTTAGTTGTAGGCGTCTGAGTGGTGGCAGCGTGGAGATCGACTAGGGTTTGGTAGAGTCCTGAGGAGAATCTTGGAGTAAATCCCATTCGGATGTGCTGAGAATAATGTTGACGTCCTGAGTTCTACCCGTCAGACTGAAAATCAGGGGCCAAACAGCCTTGTTCTTGATTTCGTGGAGCCAGTTAGTGTTGGACCCCTATGAAGAATGGTGAAGAAAAGCGTTCTTTCGAGGAGTTTGAGGATGCAAAGATGCCGAGGATGAAGATTTCTCTTAAGAATGTGTCTATCTCTATAGAGGGGGTGAACTTAGCCTAGCTAGCCACTAGGGCTCCTACTATAGCGGAGGGGCAAAGGGGGGGGTACCTTTTTCCCCCTCTCCTTTTGTTCCTCCTTCTTCTTCACCGAACCCACATATTCCCTCTAGTCGCAAGGTCGGAAAGAGGGTTGGTAAGTGCTATTTATTTGATTTCTTCTCTCTTTCTTTTGTTGCATTTAGTTGTGTCCGTCTAAGCCTGCACGTCACGATGGGAAAATCTTTGAGAAGACGTGGTTGGAACTTTAAGGCTGGGAGCTATCCTCCTGCCGAGGACTTTACAAAGGACAACAACGAGGATTCTGCTGAGGAGAGTCAAATTATGGCCTCCTCTAGCGAGGAATCAAGTAATGATCATGAGGTTTAGGTTGATACTGACGTGGGTCAGATAATGCGGACTTCTTCGGGTATGGTTCCCTAGATAAGGACGGGCCTAAGCCAGCTCAGAACTTAGCCTCTGCCTCTGGTTCGAGGTGTGTGGGGAAGGCTACCATAGCAGTAGATGACATGTTACGGAGCGGGGAGGAGTCTATCTTTCCCTTCTATGTCCCTCGGTCCTCAGCAGCCCCTAGAGTGGCACAAAAAAGGGGGACCAAGGAGAAGAAATTCGCTCCCACTTCGGGGCCAATCTTCTCCACTTGGAAGGAGGAAGAGTCGACCATTGTTGCAAGGTTCATGGCCACTGGTAAGTATAAGGTCTGGACTCCAATGGAGGGGGAGCAGCTTGCACGTCCCCCATGAATTGTTTTGTGATTCGAATTTAGCCCCGGCGCAACTGATGCCCAATGCCTGGTTTAGCATGTATCTATGCCTGGCATGTTGCCACATCAGTGGCAAGAGGGCTCGCTTGTCCCCCTTCAAACACTAATCAATAGCGTGTAGAAGGCGATGTACGAAGGGTTCCATACGTTCAACATGGATTCACCCTACGTACTTGGTGCCATCGGTAAGGTCACCTCGAATCATAGCTGGAAGTCCCAGTTCATTTTGATTTACTGTGAGCATGAGTTTGGGGTCCTACCCCAATGGAATATGGGGGAGCCGATCAAGGACTGCTGGACTATGAAAGTGCGCCTTGACCTTCCTCCCAGTAGGACCGCGGTCCTGGAGTACTTCAAGGTGGAGAGGAAGGTGAATGGGGTGAAGATCCCCACGATTTGGCAACCTGATGTTGTTTTCTTCAAAAAAGGGAGCTTCCTGGTCTACGCGGGGCTCAACAACAAACTTTCCCACAGTATAATTTCCATTGAATTTCTTTTGTGTTACGAACTATGCTATTTGACCGTAACTTGATCCTGGATTTGCAGATCGGGCCATTGCTCACCTCGAGGGCCTTACCAATCACATAGAAAAGACGGGCCAACTTTCTCCTTCATAAATCAGCGCCAAGTACCTCTAGTGTCTTATTCAACAGTCTAGAGGGTCTGCCAAATCTCAGGTATGCAAATATGCCGCCTTATTATGGTGTTTGGGAGGTCTTGGTTATGATTTGACTTAGCGGGACTAACTTTCTTGTGATTCTACGGTTCTCAGGGGAAGAAAGCAGCGGGTTCCTCCTCCAAGTCCCAGCGAGTACCTCAGGAGGATAACCAAGAAGGAGAGAAGTGTAGTTGTCTGCCCTTGGCTCTAGGTTCGAACACTTCTTCCTAGGGGTCGAAAAGGAAGAAGGCTCCGGGGATCTCCATTCCTACCTGGTCGGCCTCGAAGAGGAGCAAGTTGACTCTTGTGCCCACTGTGGACAAGGATGATGGCCACACAGTTTCCTCGAGGCGGCATGACATTGAGGAGGAAGTGGGCCAAGGGGTGGCTTCCCAAGCTGATCTTAAGGGTAAATCTCCTTAGGACAGCTCGGCCATCCAACTAAAGGAGGGTTGAAGGAAGGATGTCCTTTCTTTAACCTTGGACCCATACTTCAGCCTCGGCACCGACGAGCAGATTAAGATGGCTCGTCAACTCTTTCATGTGCTCTGTCATGCTTCGAACCTGAGCAAGATGAGATCCAATCCCGAGTGGATCCTGGATGGGTTTGCCAAAAGCATGGTGGATGTAGGTCTTCTTCTTGTTCTTTTCTTATCCTTGATATTCCTTTTTTGTCATGAATTTGATCATTGTTCTTCATTTTCCTTCTAGCTGCTGAGATATGGGTCCTGGTTGTTGACCCTCCATGGGGGAGCCCTTGATGAGTGGTTGAAAGAGAAACGGATCTTTGCTTCCCGGGAGAAGGTGACCATTGCAAGGAGAGGCAGGCCCAGCTGGAGGCCCAGCTGGCGGCACTGAAAAATGGGATTTCCATTCTAGAGAGTAGGAATGCCGAAGCTAAGAGGGCGCTGAAGGCGAAGGAGGAGGACGACAGTTCTTTAAATAACAAGTATTCTAAGCTGGAGAAAAGGTGCTCTGCCCTCGACAGTGAGCTGGGGGACTTCTGTTATACCCTTGGCTTGCTGAACCAGCATACCCAGGTTTCATGGAGTCAGGTGATCGGTCACAAGTAGGAGGATCCTTCTTTCCTGCAAGAGCAGAAGCAAAAAGCTACCCTATGCCTTATCCCCCGCTCCAATATGGGACAATGCTTGAATGAGGCAGAGCTTGAGTACAAGCTGTGAAAGAAAGCTCATGTTGCCACTCATGGCGGCGTGTTGGTTGATGAGGTGGACAATTTGATCGTGCCCACATCTGGAGACGAGGATTCTGATGAGGGACCTGGGTGCAAGGAGGAGGATGACTTCAAAGAGGTGGCTAGAAGTTCGCTGGCTGGGGCTAAAGATGCTGAAGACAGAGCCAAGCCTAGAAGGGGCGAGGATGCTGAAGATATGGGGGAAGAAGATCGTAGTGAGGCGTAATGCTCATGTTTTCTTTCAGCCTTTCGGGCTTGTAATTATTGTTGTTAACATTTTTTTTGGACAAGTTTGTCCGGTTTCGTGGGGGCTAGTTTTTATCTGTCTTTTACTTGAACGCATTCGTGACTTTTTGGGCCCGACTTATGATGAATCTTCCTGCTTTTTCGCACTTCTCTTGATGAATGTTTTTTGTTGATCTTGCTTTGGGTGGGTACGTGGCCCAAGAATTGCTTCTCCTGCTTAGTATATGATATACCCCTCGTGGACTGCATGCCGACCTTAGATGCTCGTTTTTTTTCTGATTCTGAGGGAGGGAGAGAGCTGTTGGTTTTCCCCCCTCTTTCCGTTCCTCAGGATCTCGTTGTAGGTGTCATACATGTGTTACCCTTTTTGTGACTTTTTTTATTCCCCCCTCCCTTATTGGGTATTTTGCTTTCCGTTTTGAGTGTTTTCCCCCTTTTGTGAGTTTTTCGTGTTGCTGGGTTGGGGGGGCCTTTCTTCCCCCTTCCACTTTCCTTGGGTCGGCTTTTGTCTTGTCCCGACCTTGGGTTCAGGGTATCACCAAATTGGAGAGCCTGTATCTAGTTGGGTGGTGCTAGTTTGGAAAGACGTGTCGTTTGACGCTCGTTGAATGTCGCGTTTCTTATCTCCTCGGCAAACAATCTTGTTTTCAGTATTTCTTGACCTTGGGAGACATTACGCCACATGTCTTGCATCACTTTTTTTCCTGAGTTGATCCAGGTCGTTGATTGATTCTTGCTTTGCCTATAAAAGGAGTCCTTCTGGCAACTTTTTCCTTGCACCTCCTACTTTCTTCTCCTGCCTTCTCTATGAGGAAGAAAGTTCATATCTTCTCAACCTTAACTGTTTCTTGTGTTTGGTCATTCTTTCTTTCTTCTTCAGGAGGAGATGGCTTTCCCTTGCGACAAGGATGACCCTCGACAACATATCTTCTCTCCTAACCCATGTTTAACTCTTTTTGACAATCGTGGCCCTTGTAGGGTCGGTATGCTTTTCTAGTGCATCTCCAATGAGAGACATCCTTGACTGGCAGAGGAAGATTGGCTTCATGGTGGTACAGTGATTGTGCTCCACCTCTAAGCCTCTGGGTGAGTTGGGGAGGTCGGCTCTTCCACTTGTCATTTGAAGGCTGAGCCTTCCTCTCTTTTCCTTTATTAACCAGGGCATGACTGCTTCGCCTAGAGAAGGATCCTAGCCCAAGTTTCGTTTGGTCCGGTGACATCAGCCGTTGGAGAGAGGTGTTAGCTCATGGGGGTCGAGATGGGAGTGGCGCCTTCTTCCCAAGTGGTGGGAAGAACTCAGCGTATTACAAAACGGCCATGACCCTATCCGTGTTCTCCGTCACCTCCTCGGCTACGACCTAAGCCTCTGCCTCCAACTCCCCCAAATACAACTTAACACGAAATGACCAGTTGTTCGGGGGACAGCCGTCGACAGAACTAAGGGGAAGTCTAGGTCCCCCCCTCGGGAAGGAAGAACTTGGCGTATTATTTATAAGCCTCAGTGCGGAGCTCCTTGGTGCAAATGAGTCTTTTTGTAATCAATGTATCTCTTGTATTCATCTTGTACTTGTATCAATCTTTTAATGAGCTTCAATAAATGAGAAAAAATCACTTTCGCTCTTCTTTTCGTCTCTCCTTCTGCTTTTAACTATTCACCATTTTTTCTTCCCTTCTTGTGCCATTTGTGAGTCGGGTGGAGTCCGAGCATGGACCGGCACTTCTAGAGGTCGGGTTCATTAGAACCCATATTCACTTTTTGTAGCCAAGTAAAACGAAGGTCACAAGGGTCCCAAAGAACATTTTGATCGATGTAGGTTTGGAAACCTGGTAAACGGGTTCGGGAAACCCAGCACCTGAGTTCGGGGACCTGGGTTAATTGTAGACACGAGAGTCCTGTATGTAGTTTTCACTTAACAGATTAAGTGTTAATCACGGGTTCGGGGACCTTATAGCTGGGTTCGGAAACCTTATCACCTAAGCCTGAGGACTTAGGTTAGTTGTAGACCCAAGGGTCTTATATGTGCTTCATTCTTAATGGGTTAAGTAATGAGCACACATTCGAAAACCTTGTGGCTAGGTGCGGAGACATAAATGTCTAAGTCCGGGGACCTAGGTTGATTGTAGACCCGGGGGTCTTAGATGTGCTTTGTACTTAACGCATTAAGTATCGAGCGTAGGTTCAGAAACCTTGTAGCAAGGTCCAGAGACCTAAATTTTAAATCTGGGGACCTAGGTTTCTTGTAGACCTGGGGGTCTTAGATGTGCTTCGTACTTAACAGATTAAGTATCGAGCGTAGGTTCGAAAACCTTGTAGCTGGGTCCGGAGACCTCCGCATCCTGAGCCTGGAGACTTAGGTTATTGATGAATATGAAAGAACGAATGGTAAAAGATCAAGAAAACGTTATGGAGAATGAGTCTTCATTAATATCAGTCAAAAGGATTGTGGGGTTGTTATAAGGTGCCCTCCCGTTACAAAAAGGATAGTAGAACTCTTGTAGGGTTCCCACCCATCGAAAGATGAATAGTAGGGTTGTTGCAGGATGCCCACCAATAAACTAGGATCAAAAGGCTATTGAGAGTGCCCACCCTATTATCGATAAATTGGGTGTTGAGGGTGCCTACCCTATGACTGTCTCAGTTTTTGGTTAGGTGTGGAACTTCCTTAAGTTAGCGGCGTTCCATGACCTCGACAACTTGTTCCCACGCATATATTCTTGTTCAAAGGGACCTGGCCTCTGCACCAAAGTGATCCTGTAGGGTCCTTCCCATTTTTGGTTGAATTTTCCTTGTTCTCTTTCATGTCTTGTGCTCTAAGACTTGCGCAATACGAAGTCGTTGAGCAAAAGGGGTCTAGCCCTTATTCTTGCGTTGTATCCCCTTATCATTCTTTGTTTATAGATTTTCATCCTAAAGAGCATGTCCCCTCGGATCTCAGGGTTTAAATCCAGTGAATAACATTGTCTTTCATCAATCTAGGCTTCTTCATAGTGAGCTACCCTTGGTGATTGAACCTAGAACTAAATGGGGAGTACGGCGTCGGAACCATATACTAGCATAAATGGTGACTCTCCTATCATACCCTTTTCAGTTGTTCTGATGGCACATAACACCTCGTAAAGTTTTTCAGCCCAGAGTCCCTTCGCGCTGCCTAGCTTCTTCTTAAGGCCATTCGGGATGGCCTTATTGTTGGACTATGCATGCCCATTGGACTGAGGGTGGGCTACCGATGTGAATTGGATCTTGGTTTCGAAGGGTTAGATAAACAAGATCATCTTGGGATTGTCGAACTGCCTCCCGTCGTCCAAAATGATTCCCCTAGGCATGCCGAACCTTGACATCACATTCTCCCAAATAAACTTTTCAACGTCATTCTCGATTATGTTTCTTAACGTCTTTGCTTCTATCCACTTGGTAAAATAGTCCACAACCACCACCAGGAACTGAACTGGCCGGGCGCTTGAAAGAACGGGCCTAGGATATCCATTTCCCACAGGCTGAAGGGTAAGAGCTCTAGAATAGGAGTCATTTCAGTGGCTAGGAGCCTTGGTACAGAGGAGTAAATCTTACATTTCTCGCACCGAGTCACCATGTCGAGGGCATCCTTGCGAAATGTCAGCCAGTAGTACCCAGTTCTTAGTGCCTTATGTGTGAGTGCTCTTCCTCCGACATGGGATCCGCACACCCCTTCATGGAGGTCTTTGAGTACCAGTTTTTCCTCTTCGAGAGGTAAACACTGGACGAGCGGACTACCGAACTCTCTCTTATAGATGAACAACTTTGAGCGCGTTTGGATCCGTGTGGCCTCTATGAGATTACTCAACGGGATACCGTCTCTCAGCCAAGAGATGATGGGGGTCATCCTGTTCTCAGTCCGGTCATGGAGTTTGACTTCCAAGGGTAAGGTTATGCTAGGCTCTTCAAGAATCTCTCAAATGATCGACTGTGGGAAGCCTTCTATTGCGGAGCTCGTGAGTCTCGCAAGGGCATCGGCTCGCTGGTTCTCAGATCGGGGCAAGTATACGAGTTTTACCTTTTCCAGCTTCGTGATTTCCTCTTCTACCCTTTTCAGGTAGGCCTTCATGTTTTCTTCTTTGGCCTCGAATTCTCCCCCAACCTGGGAAACCACCAGTTGGGAATCCATCTTGATCAACAGGTCCTTCCCCCCTGTGGCCCTTGCCATGTGAATGGCTGCTAAGAGGGCTTCGTACTCGACCTCATTCTTCGTGGCGGGGAACCTTAATGCATATTCAAAGGTGTCACCTTCTAAGGATGAAATGATTACTCCTGCTCCAGTCCCATGCTGTAGGGGCCATGACCCTCCCGCATCCCGGATGAGGGGAGAAGCGGAAGTTGAAATATAAGCACGCGTACCCCCCACGACAATGAGGTGTGTTTATAGGGGGAAGTTGTCATTTTTTACTATGTGCGAAATGGCACAAATCGGAGTCGCCACCTTTTTTTAGGAAAATAAGAAAATCATCTTTTTGACTCCTTTGGTCTTTTAACCAAAGTCTAGATTCGGGAGTGAAGGTACAATTCAGATGGGATGCATCCAATTTTCTCGTTCTTACGAACGGCCACTACTTGCGAATTAGAGCTTTGCGTAAATTCGATTTGTTTCCACAAAGTGATTTAATCCTAAATGTTTTCTAAGTCATATTATCATACATTTTATTTAGGTAATCACTTTTTACCATGCATCATTCATTTGTCCATAATTAAACCAATAAAATGCATAAATATGTCCATGGGATTAAAATGTTACCGAATGGG
>ONZA01014023.1:0-10283 GCA_900322205.1 Kewa caespitosa | reverse complement strand
CTGTCTTTTTCATTTTCATTGCCACTGATCCATCCATCTTCTTCTTGCTGTCTTTTTCATTTTCATTGCCACTGATCCATCCATCAAGGATGTCCTTCTCCTTCTCTATTCTTTCCTTCTCTTTTGCCTTCTTCTTGGCATTCTCCATTCTTTCCTTCTCTTCTGTTGCACGCTTCACTATCCGTTCATTATATTTTTTTCTATCATCTCTAAATTTTTTCAAACCGTCAACAGCATCTCTGATGACATTACCTCTTTTAATAAGAAATTTTTTCACTTTTACATCACCGTCACATTTGTCAATACATTGTAAATAACAAGACCAAGCTTCTTGCAAGAGATCACATTGAGCCTCTATTAATAACTCATAGTCCTTTTTTTTCACACAATTTCAAAGCAGAAATCATGTAGTTGCAAAACACAACACCTGACTTTGCATACTTCAACTGATAATCTTGGGACCAAGAATAATTAACATATGAATAAGCATCATAGATACAGCCTTGTCCCCCTGCCGAAAAAATTCCAGTAAACTCCCAAATAGTCTAACACAATGCCATCACTTCGTCCTTCGAGTTCGAGTCCGAGTCCGGTGCTAAACTCGGCAGCCTATCACAATACCCGAAACCTAATTCCGCTTCGTCACTATACTTTTTATCATCAAGCAGTTTAAGAAAGATCTTCTCAACAAATTTCACACAATCGCCAACCCAATCGACTGGTACACATTCATTAATTTTCCTACCAATAAAGAACAAATCCAAAGCATCTGGGTCGGTTTCTAGTGAAACCATTACCTTATGCACCTCTTGTTCTCACTCCTCTTTAAGAACTGTAACTTGGTCGATCATTCTATTCGTAGAATCAGCATCATCATAATTACAAGACTTAGCTATTTTTACTCTGTCCTTCGAGAACAGAACGTGTCTTTGAAATCTTCCGCCATGACCTAACATGAGATGAATAAGCTTTAAATGTTTAGAACACTTAACAAAAATTCTTATTCATAAGAAAAAAAAAATTGCTTAAACATGAATAGAAAAAAGTTTTATGAAAAACCCAAATCGAATTAAGGGTGATAAAGAAAAAAGACGAGAGAGAAAGGAATATCGTGAGTTAGTAAAATGTATAGTGACGGAGCGAAATTAGGTTTTGAGTATTGTGATAGGCTGTCGGGTTTAGCCCCGGACTCGGACTCGGACGAAGTGATGGCACAAACTATTTGGGAGTTTACTGGAATTTTTTGGCAGAGGGACAAGACTGTATCTACGACGCTTATTCGTATGTTAATTATTCTTGGTCCCAAGATCATCAGTTGAAGTATGCAAAGTCAGGTGTTGTGGTTTGCGAATACGTGATTTCTGCCTTGAAATTGTGTGAAAAAAAGGACTATGAGTTATTAACAGAGGCTCAATGTGATCTCTTGCAAGAAGCTTGGTCTTGTTATTTACAATGTATTGACAAATGTGACGGTGATGTAAAAGTGAAAAAACTTCTTATTAAAAGAGGTAATGTCATCAGAGACGTTGTTGACGGTTTGAAAAAATATAGGGATGATAGGTAAAAAGTTAATGAACGGATAGTGAAGCGTGCAACAGAAGAGAAGGAAAGAATGAAGAATGCTAAGAAGAAGGCAGAAGAGAAGGAAAGAATAGATAAGGAGAAGGACCTCCTTGTTGGATGGATCAGTGGCAATGAAAAAGACAAGAAGAAGAAGAAGAAGAAGAAGAAGAAGAAGAAGAAGAAGAAGAAGAAGAAGAAGGGAGATGAGGGAGGGGCGAAACGAGGAGGAGGAGGATAATGAGGGGCGGAACGAGGAGGAGGATACAACGGGGGATGAAAATATGATACATGAAATGCAAAGTCTCTTTGTTTTCGGGATTCTCCGTGATCGTGGGGATTTTTCGAACGGCTATGTTATTATACGTCATAAGAAAAGAGATAGGTCTTTTGTTGAAGGGACATAGTTACAGCTTGAAAACATAGACTAGTTGCAAAAACTAAGACATCCGAATGTTATTCAAACCATGACCCCAGGTTTAATCAATGTTCATGGACAAGATGTATTATGTTTTGATAGAGTTCAGACTCTTGATTATTATTTCAAGAATTTCTTTTGTAAAGTGGAGGATGGGGAGGTGTAGAAATGGGAGGCGATGTTATTGTATGTTATTGTATCGGATTTTTCGAGAACTTATAGTGGCAATATTGTATCTAGTGTCTCATCATGTTCATCTGGAGACTTAAAAAAAAACGTGTTTGTGGTTGGGAATAAAGTCAAAGTGCTCCACTCTTTTGATTCGAGTTACAATGTTGTGGATCACTTTCTCTCGTTAATGAAGCATTACAAGCATTCTTTCTTTGATCCTTTAGGGGTTGAGAATAACGATGAACTGGATTCTCACTTAAATTTTGTCACTGTTCAAAAATTAAAAGATGTTCCGGTCAATTTTCTCCTTGTTGCCCTCTTTTTAATGAATGGTTATGAACGTTGCACTTTCGTTGAAAATGTGAGAAACGGACTTAGAGACAAAGTGGTTGCATGTTTTTTTTAGAAAATCTATGTTAAGCTATGAGTTTCAAGGTGGTTTTCTCAAAATATTGAGATGTGAGCAGGTTTCGTACAAATAGGGGTTAAGTTGCGGAGGTTTTGTAAAAAATACTCGGAAAGAAATTATATGTATTATTTAGGTATTTTCATAGGTTTATATATGGGGTGTTTTATAATCGTCATAATGATGTTAGTCATATTTATAATTACTTTAGGAAGGTTATAGACTATAAATATAGGTTAGGAGTTTATTGTTAGATAGAGCTTAATTGAAAATTTATTAATGAGAATACGTCGGAATTTCTTTCCCTTTACCCCTTTCCTTGCTCCTTTTGTGTCCATTAATCCTTACTTTTCCCATTACTTTCTCTCTTTTCTGCCTTGTTCTTACTTTCTTTTCCCTTACTTCCTCCTAATCGCCCTTTCCCCCTCCCCGTTTTACATCAATTTGGTATGAGAGCCTAACTGTTCCACATCGTACTCTACCCCTAATAAAATAAAAATGAAATAAAAGGAATAAAATTGCCGAAAAGAAAAGAAATAAAATAGAGTATATAAATTCAAAAAGTATAAAAAATAAAAATAGGGAAGAATTTACAATATTCCTAAAATGTCGAAAATGAAAATAATAACAATAAATAGAAAATAGAAAAATAAATAAAAATATATATACACATAAAAGCAAATAAAGCCATTTTATTTAGGAAAGATAACATTAAATTGTTATCACCCCAAGGACGAAAAAAATATGTACATGATAAAAGAATAAAAATAAAATATATGTCTAAAATTAAAGAAAATAATATTGAATTGTTATTTTTCCCAATTTTGTGACATAAAAAGAAAAAAAATGAAAAAAAAATGTAGAAAAATCACAATTCCCCTCCTAAGGAGTGCCTTAGTAGGGGAAGACCCTTGAGAGTCTACCTGGTCGGGATGGTCGACGGAATTTCTTATACGCGAAATTTTGTGTTTCGGCTTTTTTGTTCTAAGGTTTTTTAGTGTTTTTGGCTTGAGGAAAAATTAGGTAAAATGCTAATAGAAATGAAAAAGCTTGTACAAAAGTATGCTTTGGTTGCTGGGAGGATTTTAGCAGAGGTTAAGGTTATATTTTTGTATCGAGTCTTGTGTAGACTTGGTCCACTGTGAACCAAAGTGACTTTCACGCTTTGTAAATGTGACTACCTAGATTAAATAGTAGGTAGTGATATTTACGGAGCATGAAAGTTACCTTGTTCAACAGTAGACCAAGTCTACACAAGACTTGTTTTGTGTCTATTATCGTAGGTTAATGCATGGATTTATCTAGGATCGAAAATTTAATGCATCTTGGCCTTCGAATATGAGGAAATTTGCTGGGGGACAAGGCGATTATGCCTATATTCATTCTGTGCCCAGTGAATATGGTGATATTCGCTGGAAACTAAACCATGCACCTGGATGAAACGATCAGCAAAGTTCAACACACGGCGATTATGAGAGAAATTCGTTGCAAGGCCCAGCGAAGATGGTGATATTCGCTGGGTGCCAAGCGACTACTAGGAAATTCATTGGGTGGACAGCGAATATTAGCGTAATCTCTGACGTTTGAACTCTCTTGCGCGTTATGCTTTGGCTTTCCTTGGCCGTAAAGGTTGAGGGAAGAGTCGAGAAGCTTCAAGGGTGAGGTGAAATGACTGTTTTTCCCTTTGACTTCGTTTGACTTTGGTTTTTATTATTTTGCATATCAAAAATATCTAGAAATAGTACCGTAGACTAGTTATCATCATAGGGTCGTACAGAGGACACTATTTTGGGGTCAACACATATATGTAAGTTAGACAAGGAGCTCTATGGGCTAAAACAAACTCCAAGAGCTTGGCTTGAGAGATTATGTAACTTCTTAATGGAAAAAGGTTTTAGAAGAGGTCGCATTGACAAAACATTGTTCCTCAAAACCAAGGGGAACGATTTTTTGATAGTTCAAATTTATGTTGATGATATAATCTTTGGAGCTACTAATGAATCATTGTGTGCAGAGTTTGAGACATTAATGTAGAGTGAATTTGAGATGAGCATGATGGGCGAGCTAAGCTTCTTTCTTGGCTTGCAAATCAAACAGGAGAAGGAAGGAATTAAAATTTTCCAGCAGAAGTACCTAAAGGAACTGTTGACAAAGTATGAAATGGAGAATGCTAAGGCACTTGCAACACATATTTCTACAACCCAAAAGCTTGATCTAGACGAGAAAGGTAATGGGGTTGAAGAAAAGGTGTATCGAGGTATAATCGATTCCTTACTTTATTTAACAACAAGTAGACTAGATATTGTCCATAGTGTGGGATTGTGTGCTCGTTTCCAAGCTAATACAAAGGAATCCCAACTAGTGACAACTAAACGTATCCTTAGGTATTTGAAAGGAATAGATGACATTCGCTTATGGTACCCAAAGCATACTAACATTGATCTTGTAGGGTACTCAGATTCTAACTATGCAGGGCATCTAGTAGATAGGAAAAGTACTTTAGGGTTGGCTTAGTTTCGTAGATCATGTCTCATACCATGGGCATCCAAGAAACAACACAGTTCTTTATCCACACCTGAAGCTGAATACATAACGGTTGCTTCCTATCGTGCCCAAATACTATGGATAAATGAACAACTGGTTTACTATGGTGTTACATTGGCATGTCTTCCCATTCGGTGCGATAACACCAGTGCATTCAATATTTTATACAATCATGTTTATCACTCAAGAACAAAGCATATTGGGGTAAGGCATCATTTCTTGAGAGACAACATGGAGAAAGGAACAGTCAAAATGGAATTTCGTGCCACACATGAACAATTAGCTGATATCTTCACAAAGGCATTGAGTAAAGAAATATTTGAGAAACTTAGACTTGAACTCGGCATGATGAGAATATAGGAACAGAACTTATAGTATCTTCTTCCCATGATTGATTAGAGTTGTGTGCTTTCTGATTATATGATTGTGAGTATATTCTAGTCCATGTCCGGTCCATAAATTTTTCAAATATGTTCAAGGCACCTGAGTCAACTTGAGGTCATTATTCACCTGATAACTGACTAGTTCATATCATGCTATAATGTTGTTAAAAAAGGCTATATCGAAATTGTTTGTTCGTCACTGACAATAAATTTTTTGACTCTTTGAAAGACATGGATGTTTGAAACACATTACAAGCCATAACCTCTTCCCCTTTTTTCATCATAAGCCATATTCTTTGATAAGAGTCTCCTCATATCCAAATACATACATATTTTTCTAATGGAACTCTAAGAATCAATTTGAAAAGTTACAAAAAGGCCATTTAAGGTAATGAAGGAAGAATTTAGAAAACTTGTCAGATTTATTCCTATGAAAGTTGGGTCTTGGTACTACATAAATACCCGGACCCACCACCCAAGACCCTACCTACCCCACAAATCAAAATCTCTTCCTCTCTCACTCTCAAGTTGCCCTCTCTGTCTCTCTCTCTCTATCTCTCTCTCTCTCTCTATTACAGCACTACAATCGCCCCATGAAAAACAACAAGA
Source organism: Kewa caespitosa (assembly GCA_900322205.1). Classification (NCBI taxonomy): domain Eukaryota; kingdom Viridiplantae; phylum Streptophyta; class Magnoliopsida; order Caryophyllales; family Kewaceae; genus Kewa; species Kewa caespitosa. The sequence goes on along the minus strand of ONZA01014023.1, from coordinate 4,192 downwards.
AAGATTGGGAAAGCTCCTCAACCTACTGAAGCCATGGAAGAGGAGTTAAAAAACGAGCCGATTGCAAACCTACTCTCTCCCAAGGTTACTAGAGCTCAAATTAAGGGGGAACAACTTAGGGTTTTGGACCCAATGAACGAGGACATGGCTGAAGAGAAGGGTCAGATGTGCTTGCGGTAGTTGCGAAACCCTCAACTTCCAAGGTCAAGGTAGCACTAAATTTTGTTTCTTTTGGGGACCGATCTATACTTCCCTGTAAGTATCTAAACCCTAACTAGTTCGAGGAATTTAAATTGGGGGTATTTAACACTGTAATTGAGGGTCAGGGCTATGGAAGCTTCTTAACAGTGTTCAGTACATTTATCCAAGTCTGGTTGCTGAATTTTATGACAATTTGAGTAGGGATGGTATGGAATTGACTAGTTCTGTGAGTGGGACTAAGTTCACCTTTGAGGGAGGAATTCTTGGAGATGTTCTTGGGGTAAATTTTCTTGAATTCTATCACTGTGTGATAACCAACTGGCCTAATGCTCTCAAATCTAACCCACTTGAGATTACTAGGTTCTTTTCTAACTATCAAACTATAGAGGAAACTAGGGTGGTGAAAATTGCTGAGGTGATGATAGTTTAGAGGTTGCTTCATTTTCGTTACTATCACCATGATAATTCCAAGAAAAGCAAAGCAAAATGAGGCCGACTTCCTTGACCAGACCATCATGCATTGCCTAGTGGGAGGTCACAAAATCAACTTACCCTATCTCATGCTCAAACACATCCTAAATGTCAAGAACCGTGGTACCCATGCTCTCCCATATGCTTCATGGCTTACAAATATGTTTGAGTACTTCAAGGTCGAAATTGAAGTAGACCTTGAGATGAGTATCAACACTATTGATCTCACGTCTCTCAAGAAGATGGGTTTCGAATTCGTTGATGGTGAGTGGATAAGGAAAAAAATCAAGCCAGCGAGCGCCAAGGAGACCGAGGAACCAGAGGACAGAGAAGGAGGGGGCTCGGTTGATATCCCTGAGGTGGTGGAGCATACCCCTACTAGCTTGGAAGATTTGGCAGGACGGGTTCATGATCTCGACATTGCTAGGATGGGACTTCAAGTACGGGGCATGAGGGCACTTACGAGAGCTATGGAGAACAGGAACAATGGCAGGCACAACTCCATGATGACCCTTTTCTCCCGTCTTGTCAGCAAAATGAAATGATTTATCTCTTTTCTGCCTAAATATCCGATATGGTTGTAATATACAACTTAATATGCCTGGTGTGGGTGAACTCATGGGACTTTTTCATGAGTCACTTGTCTTTTTGCGTTGATTAGGCTCCTTTGACAAACTGCTTTAATGAGCTTATTCTGGATGTTTTGCTCACTCCTGTATATGATGATTGCATCCTTTCGATGATGTCAAGAGGGGGAAGATTTTGTGATGCATGTTGTGAAAGTCCTATTGTATTCTAGGGATAGTTTGAACTATCAAAGATGTCTATAGTTATGCTGATGTGTAGGTATTAGCTGACTATTTGGAGTCAAGACTGATTTGGTAATGTTCCTATTTTGACTGTTACATGTTATTCATGTAGGAACATTATTATTTTGGTAACATGACATCGTTGCCTTGCCATCATCGAAAAGGGATGAATTGTTGCATTCGTTGCTCAATTCTCATAGGTTTTTGATGATGACAAGGCAATAAAGTCAAAAGGTTCACTAATGTTGAGATGTGTGCTACTTCAGGCTACAAAAATATTATGCACATGAAGCACAAGCTCAACAAGGGCAAGCATGACAATCTTGGAAGACTTATATTCATAGTAGATGTTTGTACTGGTGAGCTAATGACAAGGTTCAGTTGTTGAGTAAATGAGTAAGCTTGATTTAAGAAAGGTAACTGATACTATAACGTACAAGTATTAAAAACTGTTTAGAATTTCAGTGGAACATTATCAAATGATTATTCCTACGAAGTAATCAGAACAGTTTTTAATCCATGAACGATTATTTCTTTCGTTAATACTTAGAGTTTGTATCTAAGTATAATTCACAATATTCCAGATTTTAAAAAGTTTAGATAGTATAAGAGTTATGCTTCAAGTTCACTCTTGTACTCGTTAAACTCTAGATTTAAAAAGAGTTTTACAAATTATGGAATATTTATGAATTATACGTATGGTTACATAGCTGAAAATAAGAAAAAGAGTTTCCAAAAACCTCTATATTTTTTGGAAAAAAACGGGTAAAGATTTATCTTTAGCCCAGTTTAAACTAACTAAAAGATACTGCAATCTTTCCTAGAGTTTGATTAGGAAAGGAGTCTTTTCCAGCTAGGGTTTACCTAAAGTTACAAACTAATAAGGCTATATATTAGACGAGAGACAGAAGCATCTTTTAGCAATTACCTTGAGCAATTCTGAATTTCTGATCTCATAGGAATATCACAAATTGCTTAAGGAACATTTAAAAAGTTCAACTCAAATCTCAACTCTTGTGTCTTGCTTTAGCTCTCCAGTAGGATTTCTGTAATCCAACTTTTTCCTTATTGTTTTGATACTTGGGATTTGAGTAGGTTGTAGATCACGTGGAGGAGTCGGAGTATACTCTAGGTGATTGTAACTTGGTTCGTGGAGGGAGTACTCTAGTTATAGGTTGTAATCTAAATATTCTCATAGTTGAATATTTTACATCCTACGAGCGTAGATAGTGATTTTTTTCCCTCTGGGTTTCCTCTCTAAAAACCGTGTGCTACCATCTTTTTATGCATTGTTTTCACTGCAGTTTAATTAAGTCAAAAATTAGCTATACACAGAGAAACACAATTCACCCCTCCCCTCTTGTGTTTGCTAGGATTGTTTCTTCAAGATTCTGTAATTCTCCAAAATTAAAATGAGAGATGGTGAGAGGAAAAAGTTACTGATGTGGTCAAGAAGGTATATATTATACATAGGGTGTACCATAGATGGACTGGTGTTAGCAATACACCCAAGTGTTTGTCCCTTTTGTTGAACTATTTGTACAGACTTAACACTTGGAGTTATTCACATTAGCATCACTTACCTACTATGCACGTATGCTAAAAGGTTGGGCTTATAATACACTAAAGTCTCCTTTATCTCATCTTTACAAACATGAAACATCTACTATTAATTTAAAAAAAAAAATGCAACCCGGCCCATTGGTTTTTCATGCTTGAGTTCATGGTCTTCTTATGATGATCCAGATTGATTCATGCTTTGTCTTCAAGACTCGAAGGCTTCAAGCTCTTCTGAGTCCCTTAGTCATCTTTCCCAGGGGCGGAGCCAGAGAATTCATATAAGGGCCCGATATTTTCTTTGTTATTGCATATCTAACAAATTCATTAATTCAAGAGGAACATAATATATGTTTTTTAATATCTTGTGATCTTGTCATATAATTAATCTCAATAATTAAATGATTTATGAATTTAAATAAATTTTGTAATCCTTGCATCTAAAAAAAAAATATCACAGTCACTTTAATTTTAAGGTCGAACTTTAATTATTAATTTACTTCAATATATATCAAAAGGTTTATACGAAATTATTCTAGTCAAGACTTAAGACTCTAGACTCTAGCATACATTATTGGATGAAGTATCATGAATATTTAGACGACGAAAGAAAAGAAATGGGTAAGGCATCGATGGAGACTTTGAAATTAGCGCGTTGCTTTAAAAGGTATGTAAAAGGAAAATCTTATATATAAAATTTGGATACGAAAATGAAGATTTTTGCTAAAAATTTCCATAATCTTACAAAGAGACAAATGAAGACTAGAAAGAAAAAAGAATGAAGCTATTCTTGGAGTTCAATTATAAGAGTACAAAGAAATTAAGCAAGTGAAGAAACAATGAACAAAAAGACCAGAATGGGGATACAGAATGGCACGCCCAAGTAAAAGAAAAAGCAAGACAAACAAAGAGTAAATAGTTCAGTTTGGGATTCGTACGCTCGTCACGAACAGGCAACACCTTTCACGCCAGCAAGCCAACGCATCGAATCCGCAGTACTGATTCTCATAGGAAGCAGATTACACATAACATTACTAGGCCATAGGTTGGTTCCGCCACTGATCTTTCCACCTCCATTAGAGCTGTTCAGCGGTTCGAATTGGCCCCGATTCGATTCGGCCCGATTCGAATTTTGATCTGATTCGATTCGATTC
>ONZA01014006.1:4606-15427 GCA_900322205.1 Kewa caespitosa | reverse complement strand
TATTATATTATATTATATTTATTTTGTTGCCCATACGATAACGTCATAATCCCATGGACATGTTTATTTATCTAATTGGTTTAATTATGGATAAATAAATGATGCATGTTAAAAAGTGATTACCTAGATAAAGTGTATGATGATATGACTTAGAAAACATTTACGATTAAATCACTTATGGAACCAGATCGAATTACAAAGCTCTAATTCGCAAGTAGTGGCCCTTCGTAAGAACGGGCAAATTGGATGCATCCCATCTAATTTTTACCTTCACTCCTGAATCTAGAATTTGGTTAAAAGACTAAAGGAGTCAAAAGACGGTTTTCTTAGTTTCCTAAAATAAGGTGGAGACTCTAAACATCCTATTTGTTCCATTTCACACATTGTAAAAAATGGCAATTATACCCCATACACACACCTATTGTCGTGGGGGGTACGCACGCCTTGCTTCAACTTTCGCCTCTTCCCCTCGCCCGTGGAGCGGGAGGGCCGTGGCTCCTATAGTGGCGACTCCGCTGGGAACTTATTTTTAAGAGGGTGAAACCCGAAAACGAGTTAGAAAAAAAGAACGCAAATCAATTTGGTTCGAAATTGCATGACTTTTAAGTAGTCATGCGTTCGCGCAACCTAAGTAGCCCATGATCAAACACAAAGGGGAAGAGTTCGATTACATGGAGGATCCATTCGATTCTCCATGTATAAATAACTCTTCACTCACGACATTTTCTTTCATCCATTCGATGGAAGCGACAACGGTAACTTACGGCGCTTATGCATTCCATAACGTTGTAAGCACCCCGTATGTCGTGGGAGCCTTATTCCTCCTAACCCATCATTTCGTAACCTTAGAGAATTAGAGCCATCGCATAGGTGTGAACTTAGAAGAGCATGTTACATTTTCATGCTTGATCTTTGTATTTCATTTTGCATTGCATTTGGGCCAAACAGTAATCCGGGGGTCTTTACAGTTCATTTTTTCCTTAGAATTTTAGGTATTTCCCTTTCTTTTGGGACCTTTCTTCTTTAAACCTTTCTCACTTAGCTCCTGAATTAACTCTAGGGACTGAAACGTTCGTTGGACTCGTGGCGAAAACAATCAGCTTCATAGGACATCGTCTCCACCACCTTTGATCTCGAGTTTGTTACGTTTGTCTCCCAAACCCAAGTTAACACCTCTCCGTACGTACGTCAAATCAACTTTGAAATGGACGGAACACCTACTCTTTGGGACCTTGCTGCCCTTATCCAGAACCTGACTGAAAAGATTGACCAACTTGGAACTAAGAATGCCTAGGAGGTTGACCCAATCAAGGGTGAGTTCAAAAAGTTCAAAACTGTCCTGAAACACAGTAAGCTTTTTAACCAATACCATGACATTGAGGGGATGATCCCAAACCTCACCGGAACCTTACTCGACAAGACGATCCTCTCGGACCTACCCGAATTCAAGAGAACTGACAACCCTAGGACCCATCTTACGACTTTTACCACTACCCTCACTCTTAAGGGTATTGACAAGGAACTTTTTCCACACATCTTCCCTATGTCCTTAGATGGACCCACCTCCAGCTGGTATTATGGACTCGATACTGAATGAGTCAAAACGTGGGAGGACATTAGCCAAGAGTTCCTAGCAGTATCCGTACAATAGCGAGCTTCTCGTCACTATGCGAGAACTAGAAGCCACAAAACACCTCAAAGGTGAGGCTTTCATGACCTTTGTCACTAGGTGGCGAGAGAGAGCTGCCCATATGGTAAATAGGCCGTTGAAAAGAGACCAAGTGCATACCGTGATACGCAACTTGAGGCCCAAGTTTAAGAAGCATCTCATTTTCCAACCCATAAGCAACTTCCTCTAACTTACGGAGGTAGGACTTGCTATAGAGGATGAACTTTCTAATTCGGAAGCAATATGGACTAAGGGCAATAACAACAACAACACCACGTGTGAATTCAATTCATCTCAGGTAAATACACCAGAAACCCAGCTTTCAATTGTGGGAAGTGTGAATCAAAGGAATGATAGGAATGGAACAGTAACTCTAGTGGAAGGCAATGTAATAGTAAACCCTCATTCTACAATTCCCTCTAGTACAACCTGTGTGACTGTGGAGCCTTGTTTTCAGCTGAAATTTGTTCCTCCCACACTTAAGGATGGGAAAATGATAAGTAAACCTCAAGTCCAGGAGATTGAGAAGGAAAACTTGAAGTGGAAGAATTCGCTGATAGGTTTCATTATTGGAGAAAAGCCTTCATTCAGACAAATTGAGGGTTTTGTGCGTAATTTTTGGGGTGGCATTCAACCTATCATTTACTCTCATAACGATGAATATTCATCTTCAAGTTTGATACTATTGAGGATAAACAACGGGTTGTAGACATTGGGCCATATATTTACAACTACAAACCCTTTGTCCTTAAAGAATGGGAGCCTAATTTCAAAATTGACCCAGAAGCGTTGAAGATTATGCCCCTATGGGTCCAGTTTCCTCAACTCCCACTGAGCTATTGGTCTGAAGATTCATTGAGTAGAATTGCTAGTTGTATTGGCAAGCCTTTAATGGCTGATCCTATTACCACTAGACAGTTGCGCATTTCTTATGCTAGACTTCTTATAGATGTTGATGTTACTCAGCCTATGGTAGAGGAGATATGGATTGAGGATCCACAATGACATTTTGTTAAACAAGCTATGCACTATGAATGGAAGCCCCTATTCTGTTCTAAATGTGTCACCTTTGCCCATAAGGAGGGTGACTGTGAGCTTGCTGTTGAGCATAACCCAGGTGTCAAGAGAAACAGACCTAGGAGACGAAGGGCTAGAGTTTGGCAGCCAGTACATGGGGGCCAACAAAATGTTCCTGAGAATGTGGAGGCACCTAAAGTAACTGAGCATATTGTGTCTGATATTGTACAGCTTCATCAACCACAGCAGGAGAGATCTACTGAATGGCAAGTTGTAAGTAGAAGAGGCACTGCAAATAGAAACATCACTGCCCAAGTTGCTCAGGAGACATTGATTTTTGGTAATATTTATGAGATTCTGGGTGAGGGAAGGCCTTTGATTCACTTAAATGATGACTTGCGGGAGGAGACATCATTGCCTGCTACCTCCTTTGTTCCTCCATGACGCTCTTATTTTGGAATGTTAGAGGGCTAAACAAGCCTTCTAAGCAAAAGGAAGTTTTACATTTCCTTTTCCAAACTAAAATTGATATGGCTGTTCTTCTGGAAACTAAAATTAAAAGTGCAAAAATAAATTTGTTTAGGGACAAACTTAAACCTGGATGGCAAGTCTATGGTAATTTCTCTTCTTCATCTTCTGCTCGTGTTATGATATTATGGAATTCTGGTGTTATTTCTGTTACCCCTTTGCAAGAGATGGACCAGTGTGTTATTGCTAAAGTTGTTAGCAGTACTTTCTCTTTTCACTTGGTTGGCATCTATGCTAGGAATCGCAAACAACAACGTGAAGCTTGTTGGGATTTTCTGCATTCTATTATGGTTTATTCTTCAGATCCATGGATTCTAGGAGGTGATCTTAATGCTACCTTGCATTATGGTGATAGAATTCGTGCTAATGGCTCTTGTACGGGGGATACTGAGCTGCGTTCTGTTTTTGATAGATTAGACATTCATCCCTTTCCTCTACAGGCTCCTCTTTTACTTGGTCAAATAGACATGCTAGTGATGATTTGATTTACAGTAAAATTGACAGGGTCTTGAGTGATGCTAATTGGATGATGCTCATTATTCATACTGTTGTTGAAACTTTGACTCCTTCTCTCTCTATCATTCTCCTATAATGGTTACTATTGGGTAGCCAGTCAAACCTGCTAAGAGGCCTTTCAAGTTTTTCAACTTTTGGCTGGAGTCAGAGGAGGTTCATGACATTATTAGAAATAAGTGGGCTGCTACTTTTACAGGGGTCCCTGCTTATTCTTGTTTACAAAAGCTCAAGAATGTTAAAAAAGGTTTAAAAGACCATTTCAAGCAACACCATGGCCTTTCTGGTAAAATTCAGCGTGCTAGAGAAGACCTTTATCAAATTCAAACTGATTTGGCTACTGATCTTTTTAACAGCCATCTTCTAGCTAAGGAGAAAGATGCTATGACTACTCTGGACTCTCTTCTCAATCTGGAACTTTCTTATTTGAAGCAGAAGGTGGGCATCAAATGGATGCAAGATGGTGATGACAATTCCTCCTATTTTCATGCTTGCTTGAAAGCTAGGAGAACTTATAATGGTGTGAATTGTATCTACAATGCTGCTGGGAGGAAACTTACTAAGCTAACTGAGATTCAGAATGAATTTGTCAACTTTTTCCAAGGCCTTATGGGTACTGCTGCAGTTGAATTGCCTGTTGTTAATCCAGATATTGCTAGAAATGGCCCATGTGCTTACGCTGGAAGCACAACAACAATTGGTCCAAAATTTCAGAAGTGAGGAAATCAAAGAGGCTCTTTGGGGAATGGATGACAATAAAGCTCTAGGTTTAGACGGGTTTAGTGTGGGTTTCTATAAGAAATTTTGGGCTACAGTGGGGCATGATGTGACTGAGGCTCTCCGTAGTATGCTTGATGAATTTAAGATACTCAAAGAATTGAATTGTACAAGAGTCACTCTTGTTCCTAAGATCCCTGCTGCAACTAAAGTCAGTGAATATAGGCCAATAGCTTGCTGCAACGTTTTGATCAAAGTCATGACTAAAGCTATTGTTAACAAACTGAGGCATCTTCTTCCTAAGCTAATTCACAAAGAGCAGTCTGCCTTTGTTCCTGGGAGACTAATCTCAGACAATGTCATTGTAGCTCATGAGATAGTCAAACATTATGGTCATAAGCACATTTCCCCACGATGTTTGATGAAGATAGATCTCAGGAAAGCGTATGATTCCATTGAATGGCCCTTCCTTCAGCAAATTCTTCAATATTTTGGCTTCCCTCAGAGATATCAAGTTGATAATGCTATGTGCGACAACTGTGAGCTATTCTCTTAATGTTAATGGCAATTTAACTAAGCCTTTTCAAGCAAAAAGAGGACTCAGACAAGGTGATCCCCTCTCTCCTTACCTTTTTGTGCTTTGCATGGAGTACCTATCCGGATGTCTGTCTCTTCTGGGTAATGATCACACCTTCAGCTACCATCCTAGACGCAAAAAGCTGAAATTGTGCCATAGCATTTTTGCAGACGATCTTATGCTATTCTGTAGAGGAGATATCCATTCCCTAGCTGCCATTCTTAAGCAATTTCAGCACTTCTCTGATGTATCAGGTCTAGCTGCCAACCTAGCTAAGTCAGAAATTTTTATGGCTGGTATTGATGTGGATATGCAAAGGCAAATGATCCAATACTCTGGGTTCACTAAAGGGCTTTTACCTGTTAAGGACTTGGGTATTCCTCTCTCTTCTAAAAGGCTCTCCATTGCTCAATGTGATCCTCTTATTGAAAGAATTGTGGCTCGTATGAGAAGCTAGTCAAACAGATTCCTCTCTTATACAGGTCGTCTTCAATTGATTGAAGCTGTCATCTCTTCTATGCATGTTTACTGGGCTCAACTGTTTGTTCTTCCCAAGGCTGTTGCTCAAAGAATAGAACAGCTCTGCAGATGTTTCTTGTGGACAGGAAAATGTGAACTCTCTAAAAGGGCCCTAGTAGCCTGGAGTGATATTTGCACTGATAAAAATAAAGGTGGCTTGGTAGTCTTTAATGTTGTGCATTGGAATACTGCAGCTGTAGGGAAGTTGCTATGGAGGCTAGTGCATAAGGAAGACTCTATGTGGATCAAACGGGTGCATGAATACTACATCAAAGGCCGGGATGTATGGACCTTTCCTCTTCCTGGTCAAGCCAGTTGGCTTGTTAGACAAGTTCTACTTTGCAGAGAGGATATGAAGGACTTCTTTGCTCATCATAGTCACAGATATAGCATTTGCAAAGCTTACAGAGCTCTCAATGGTGACAAGCCTGTGTTACAGTGGACTAGGGTCTGTTGGAGCCCCCTTGCTATGCCAATACATAATATCTGCCTTTGACTTACTTGGCTTAATAGACTGCCTACTACCTAGAGGATTTCGAAGCATGTTCAATGTGATCCTAGTTGTGCTTTCGGTCCTGGAGTTGATGAATCCAGGGACCATCTTTTCTTTGAATGTGGTTTTTCTGCCGAAATACTGAAGGTTATGGCCGCTTTGCTTAGGGTGGACTTTCCTGCCTTGACTTGGGTTGCTGTTTCTGCTTGGTTCCAATCCAAAGCTCAGGGAAAAAGGGCTATTCAGAGAATTCTAAAAGCTACACTGGCAGCTTGTATTTACAACATATGGGAGGAGAGAAATGCTCACAAATTTCGCAAAGAACAGAATGCACCTATGTCTCTTTGTAACAAGATAGTGCGAATTTTGCATGTTCGTGCTAGAAAATGTAATAGTGCAAAGCTTAGAGAGCTGATGCTCAGCACGTATGATAGAAATCCTTAGAGCACATGATAATGATGGGTCAAACCCTTCCTAGAAGGTGTGGATCCATTGTTTGATGCTGTCGTCTTTTCTTTGGGACACTTGTGTACTTGTGTTTGGTTTTGGTATAAAATAATTACCTTTTCTCCAAAAAAAAAAAAACAACAACACCAAGCGGACCAATACTGCGAAGGTGAATGAGGTGAATGTCCTCCACGAGGGCACACCTCAAAGTCGAGAGCCACGAGCCTTGGCCCCAGTGGGCATGACTCTCACTCAAGCTCTCGAACGTGTCATAAAAAATAATTATTTACAGCTAATGGTGCCCATTCTCGGCGTCCCGGAGGACAAACAGTCCAAGAACTATGATATTTCAAAATACTGTAAGTATCACTGTGGCAAGGGCCACGAGACCGATAAGTGTTGGACCTTAAGATACGCGGTCGAAGACCTCATAGATAACAACACCTTGCCGGTACCCAAGGCAGCACGTGCCCCAAATAATTATAAAAATCCCCTCACATCTCACGAGGAGTCCATTTTCGCTGTAATCGATGACGACCTAGGTTTCGATCCCACTTTAATTATGGAACCCATGTCACTGCATGGCCACTTAGCTATTAACGGTATATGGGATAGCGATGAAGAGGATGCATGGGATGCATCCCTAAAGTGTGAAGAAGTTTATGACAACGCATGGCTTTCCAACCACGAGGTTTGGGAAGACGAAGTTGACATTTTAACTAGGTCGGAAAAATTTTCTGGCAGGAAGGATGGTCCACCCCAGACCAACGACAACTCGGCCGACAAGGGCAAAGAGGTAGTGGCACAAGAACCACTCGATAACCCTTTGCTAGAACAACTTAAAAGAATGAAAGCCGATGTTACCGTCCGGAAGCTTTAGTATCGTCTCTGGAGCATAGGCAAGCACTCCTTGCCGAACTCAATAAAATAAATTTTTCACCCAAAACATCACCCTCCCAGCTTGTTAGCTTCTTAACGGAGGAAAGGTCGCTCACCACGATCACGTTTTTGGATGAGGACCTCCCTAAAGAAGGTCGCAACAACAATAAGGCACTATAACTTACGGTGACGTGTAACCAACATCACGTCCCAATGGTACTCGTTGATAACGGGTCCACGGTCAATGTAAGCCCACTTAGAACCGCAAAATGATTAGGCATCCAATATGACCTCGCACAAACATCGCAGGGCTTAAGAGCCTACAATAATTCTAGGAGAAGCGTGCTCGGCAACATCATCATCCACGTCATTGCTGGTGTCGTAGAAAAATGGGTCATCTTTTCCGTGATCGACATACTTCCACCTTCAACCTCCTTTTAGGATGACCATGGTTACATAACATCAATGCTGTCCCATCCACCCTTCATCAAAAAGTAAAAATGGTTGTAGAGGGAAGAGTCCTAGTAATCGGGGTCGACCAAATGAAAGTCACCTCGTCTAGGACTCCCATCTTAAAGATAGACCATGGTGAGGAAGACGAGGACTTTTGGGACTTCAACCCCTAAAGAAATTATATTGAGGACGAACAAGTTCCATTCGACTTTAATCCTCATTCGAAGCTTCATGTCAATGCCATCCTGTGAAAATTGGGCTACATGCCCGGGATGGAATTATGAAAGCACGACAGGGCCCGAGTTCTTTTTGGTGGGTACAATCCATGAACCTCACGTTTGGCTTAGGCTACACTCCCTCGATTCACGAAATTAAGGAATCGATGTCGAGGGAGGCAAAATGAAAGAGGGCCATACGAGAAGGCATTCCCTTTGATAGCCCTAAACTCATTTATCCCCACACCTTGAACGGACAATTGTTCGGGCAGGTGATAACTACCCTTACTTCAGATTTCCCAAGCTGCACTACCTCCAAGAGGAAGGCATCGTAATCCCAGGATTTGAAATATTGGAGGATTGCAACCTTCTCGAAAATGAAATCCCTAAGCTTCAGGATCAACCTTCACTTGATTGGGCTCAACCCTTACCTCACAACACATTCGGTCTCCTTTTCAGGAAGGAGAAGATCCCAGAACGAGAAGATGACGACGTAGTTCTGGTCATCCAGAACCAAGAGTTCGACCCTTCTGAGTTAATCGCACCCGCCACCGGAATTGTCTAAGGGTGGCACTGCACTTGCAAGTGGTCGACTTCTGAGGGGCGCAAATTCAGCATCACCATAGGAGAAGGGCCTATGTTTGAGTCAAGCAACTCGGATTCTAGTAGCTCTAGCGATTATGATTCCAATGCTAGTGTAGGGAACTCTCCTTCTGAAAGGATTAGGAAGCTAGGCTCCCCAATTCCCAAAGAGTATGTTCCTTCTATTAATGTACTCTTTGATGGTATTAATAAAACGAAGGATGATTCTGCTTACTCCTTGGATTGTTTTGTCACTTATGAATCTACTGACAGTAAGTCACTCATGCGGGCCATGCTCGAACATGAACAAAAAACCTCGGTTATTTTAGGAACCGAGACGATTAACTTGGAATTAACGATAAACTTCAAGAGGTAAAAATTATTCTAACTTTAACTCCAAATGAAAGATCCGACCTAATCGACCTCTTAAAGGGATTTATAGATGTCTTTGCATGGTCCTATAAGGACATGCCGGAAATCGATCGATCCATTGCCGAGCACAAAATCCCACTTTTCCCCAATGCAAAACCTGTTAGACAAAAACTTAGCACTACACAAAAACGCGTGAATAGCGCCGGAGTGTAGCGACCGAAATAAAAACTGGTCGTCAAAATTTGTTTAGTGACTTTTTTTTTTTTAATTTGTAGAGAATTAGCGACCGAAATTCTATTTGGGTGGCTAATTAGCTACCAAAATTCAATTTTGGTAGCTAATTAGCTACCGAATTTCCTTTCGGTAGCTAATTAGCTACCGAATTTTTTTTTGGGTTGCTAATTAGAGGCCGGAATTTTTTTCAGTAGCTAATTAGCGACCGAAAACGCCTTCCGTCGTTAAGTGTTAGCGTCGGATTTTATGTTTCCGCCATCAAATTTTGAGTTTGTGGATAATTTAAATTATTTATGTTCAAAGTAGACAACAAGTCCTTTACTTGGCCTGGTGGTATGCTATCCTTCCTCTTGTGTAGTATGTTGTGTGTTCGATTCCTCTTAGGCGCATTCATGTGATGGGCTCTGCTAGAGTGCATGGCTCATTTTTTTTAATTACGGGTCGCAGGAATTAGCTACCGAAAAGAGCAGTCCGTCGCTAATTATAGTGGAAACGTTAGCGACCGAATCAATATTCATTAGCTAAATTAGCTACCGATTATCAATTCAGTAGCTACATTAGCTACCGATTATCAATTCAGTAGCTAAATTAGCTACTGATTTTCATATTCTGTAGCTAAACTTAGCTACCGAATTCGCAATTCGGTAGCTAATTTAGCTACCGAATTCCAGAATCGGTTGCTAAACTTAGCAACGGATTAACTCATTCGGACACTAACACCGTTAGCGACGAAATTCCATTCAGACACTACTTAGAGTCGGATTAGGTGATTTCGATCGCTAATTCAATTTGCGACCAAGCTATTAGCGACGGACCGTTCGGACGCTAATTCGGACGCTAAGATTAATTAGCGACGGAAATGTACTTATTAGCGACCGATTAGTCCGTTGCCAATAAGCGTTTATTTTGTAGTGTAGGAGAATGAAACCAGAGTGGGCCCTACAAATCAAGGAAGAGGTAGAAAAGCAACTCGACGCCGGATTTATTATAGTGGCCGATTACCCCCAATGGGTAGCCAACATTGTACCCGTCCCGAAGAAAGATGGACGAGTAAGGATGAGCATTGATTTTCGAGATTTGAACAGAGCTTGTCCCACGGACAACTTATCCTTACCCCACATTGATGTTCTAGTCGACAATACCGCCGATCACGAGCTTTTATCCTTTATGGACGGTTATGCGGAATATAATCAACTCCTCATGGCCGAGGAAGATATGCTAAAAACGACTTTTATAATGCAGTGGGGGACGTATTGCTATCGCCTCATGCCTTTTGAGTCGATAAATGCCAGGGCAACTTATCAAAAAATGGCACAAACCCTTTTACATGACATGATCGTCATGTCTCGCGGCCGAGAAGGGCATATACCCAATCTCTGCGAATTTTTTGAAAGATTGAGAAAATATGACATGAGACTTAACCTGCAAAAATGTATATTTGGCGCCACATCCGTGAAACTCTTAGGCTTTATAGTCAGTTCTAGGGGAATCGAGGTTGATCCTTCAAAGATCAAAACCATTATCGAGATGCCTCCCCCGAAAACCGAGAAAGAAATAAGAGGTTTCCTAGGAAGGCTTCAATATATTAGTCAATTCATAAACAAAT
>ONZA01014002.1:9953-20579 GCA_900322205.1 Kewa caespitosa | reverse complement strand
GATACTTGTTTTTATTTCATGGATATACCATACAAATTTTGTTTAGCAAAATATTGTTAATTCAATTGGAGCAAAATTTGATTTAGCAAAATATTGTTTATTCAATATAAATTATTGTATTTGAGAGAGGATTGTCTGGTGGAAAAGAATAACGCGCGACATTTTTTTATTTAAAAAAAAAAAATGAATTTACTACGATGGATGTTCTCCTTCGACGTAATTAAATTTAAAAAACAAAATGGCGCTATAAATAAAATGGTGATCTTTTACTACGGGCTATAAAACAACCGAAGTAATAAAGTTCTTTTAAATTTTGATTTATTACTTCGGGCTAGAAAACAACCGAAGTAATAAACAACAAAATTTGTGGAGCTAGTGGATGGTCTACTACGTCGAAATTCATTTACTACGACGGTTGTTTAGAACCGTCGTAAAAGATAGACTATTTATTACGACGGTGTTGAAAATCGACGTAAAAAACCTTTACCTTTTACGTCTCCCCGAACTACTACGCACGCATTTTTGGACGGAACCGATGTAGAAAACCTATTTTAACCGACGTAGTACATCCTTTCTATAATAGTGTTTGTCTGTTTATTTTGATTGTAATTTATTACTTTCATAGGATTATTTAAATTACATTGCAAATATAAGACTTGTAATACGAAGACGAAATCTTGTAGGAGTTCAGCATTCAAGTGGGAGCCATGAATCTTAGATCTTTAGGGTTCTTATGGGGCCATACTAGGATTATTTTAATTATCGCTTTAAATATCACATTTTATTAGTTTATTTATCATACTTTGATTAAATATGTTTTAGTAAATAAAAAGAGTTCACTTTTTTATTTAAACCTAAAATAAATGAAAGTCCCAAAATGCCAAGACAATTACCCTTCCAAATAAGGATCACCCTTCTAACCCTTGATCTCGAGTTGGTGGGTTTTGCCAAAGTAGGGCACCACTTGTCATCTTGGGAAGATGCAGGTAAATCATGATGATGAGGCTTACAGATCGTTTTGGTTTACTCGACAATACGAGTGATGCTCTCACATGTTGGGTAGAGAGATGATCATATGAGATATTTTCATCAATCAAGAATCACATGGGATGTGATTAGCGTAGGTTTGCTTACCTATTTTGACCAATGTGATAGTATGGCCAAAGTCTAGCCACATTGGGGTAGAGTGTGATCTTGGAATCACCCTAGTCATAGGGACTTAAGATATGGATATAATGCATAATGGCTTGGCCATTTTGAGAATTGTTAAAGTTATTTCATGATAAATGTACTAAATTGCATTTAATTCTACTTGCTAAAAGTGGCCAACCAAAAAAAGAAAAAAAAGAAAACTCAAACTTGAACCTGAGGTCGATACTCCTCAAAGACTGGTTAAATGGAACCATGCATTGGTATCACATACTAGATCGTGCTGACGTACAAAAAATTGGAATACGTCTTGGAGATGCCCATTCCCACTCTTCCAGCAAGTGGTGGAACTGTAGTTCAGAGGACTGCCCACTAAAGTCACAAGGATCACTCCGACGATGTCACTTGTATTATGTTAGCACGCATGAACTGTAACCTGCAAAAACATTTTGAGGGCTATGGTGCTTATAGCATCAATACGACACTCAAAACTTTGTTTAAGGAGAAAAAGCATATTGAAATGTACAAAGTGAACAAGCTGGTTTGGGAAGTTGCTCTCTTTAAAGGGAAGCCTATAAGTCCCCATGTCTGGGGGATGATACCAACTTCGAGAGATTGGAACACCTAGGGTGTTTACCCGTACCTTCTACAGGTGGACATCGTCTTGCACTCGCTGCACAAGGGGTATAAACAATCTAGACAAACATAACATATGTAGGGGATGGACAAGACTCTGCATGAGCTTCACCAAAGGCTGAAGGTTGGAAAGTCACAGGTGAACCTAGATTCAAGCAAGATGCACGTGCTATATGTCGGGATAGGAAAGAAATCGGCAGCTTCTAAGGGCAAACCACTGAAGGGCATGGGTGGAGTTAGAAAGCCCAAGCGTTAGCAAAAGGCCGCTAAGAAGAAGCTAATGGATGAGGACAGTGAATGCTTTTATTGCCAAAAGAAAGGGCATTAGAAGAAAGATTGGCCAAAGGTCAAGAAGGACCAAAAGAATGGGACATCCCAAGCACTTTAGGCATCCTTGCTATTGAAGTAAACTAAGCTACATCTACTTTTGATTGATTATTTGATATCAACTGTGGTGCTCGCATTTGTACAAAATGTGCAGGGACTAAGGCAGCTTAAGAAAGTAACTAGGGATGAGGTGGCCTACGGGTTGGAAATAGAGTCAGATTTCCTACCGTGACCATATGAACTTAAGTTTTGTCTTTGCCTTTGGGGCTTGTACTTGTTGTTTTATCCAAGTATTAGCAATAACATTATTCCAGCTTTGATTTTGGATATGGAAGGCTTTACTTTGCACATTAAGAACATTTCTTATTTCATTTCAAAGAATGATATGTTTTATTGTGATGCTCATTTGCAGACAAGACATTACTTGCTAAATTTAGACAAGAGCATACTCATTGTCAATAACAAGAAGGCTAGAACCAATGATTATAACCTCACATATTTATGACATTGTTGACTAGGCCATATAAATGTGAAGCGCATTTAGAAACTTCTGAAGGAAGGGATTCTCACCTTATTTGACCTCGAGTAATTTGACACTTGCGAATCATGTTTACTTAAAAAAATGACAAAGTCACTTTTTCTGGAAAGGGTGAGCGCGCAAGTGAACTATTGGAACTCATACATACACATGTCTTTGAACCAATAAGTTTGACAACCAAAGGTGG
Organism: Kewa caespitosa; assembly: GCA_900322205.1. Classification (NCBI taxonomy): domain Eukaryota; kingdom Viridiplantae; phylum Streptophyta; class Magnoliopsida; order Caryophyllales; family Kewaceae; genus Kewa; species Kewa caespitosa. The sequence goes on along the minus strand of ONZA01014002.1, from coordinate 17,742 downwards.
ATTTAGCTACTTCATTACGTTTGCGCATGATTTAAGTAGATATGGCTATATCCATTTAATGAAACACAAACATGAATGCTTGGATAATAAATTCAAAGAGTTTCAAAGTGAAGTAGAAAATCAATCAGGCAAGAAGATTAAAGCTCTTTGTTCATATCGAGAACGTGAATATATGAGCCTAGAATTTGATGTTTATTTAAAAGGTTGTGGAATAATTTCACATCTGACTTCACCATGAACTCCTCGATGGGTTCGAAAGGAGAAATCAAACATTATTGGACATGGTTCTATCTATGATGCGTCTAGCTAACCTTTCTATTTCTAATGTGGATATACGCTCGAGAAGGCAGCATTCACACTGAACAAGATTCCATCCAAAGCAGTTGAGAAGATACCACATAAGATGTTAACAGAACAACCTTCCAAGTTGTCTTTTCTCAAGGCTTGCCCCCAAATTAGGCAAGTGCTTCATTGTGGATTACCCAAAGGAAAAGGGTTATTACTTCTATCACCAAAATGAGAACAAGGTATTTTTTTACTCGAGATGGTGTTTTTTAGGAAAAGGAATTCCTTTTCAAAGAGACAAGCGGGAGAAATGTACATTTTGAAGAAATTCAAGATGAGAAACAAATGGAGTTGGAAACGGGTGTAGCGCTTTCTGAAGATGTTGCGCCTATTCAGATAGTTGAAGAAACAACTCCAGGTTAAGGCTAGCGGAAACTCCGAAAGTTATACCATCAAACCTAGAAGGTCTGAAAGGGTCAGGACAACATGATAAATACGTGTCTATCTTTATGATTATTAAGAGCCGTGACATCTTCCGATAGAAAGTGAAGAACCAACAAGCTATAAGGAATCTATACACAGTCTTGTTTCCAATAAGTGGCAAGAAGTCATGAAATTCCAAATGGATTCCATGTTCAAGAATCAAGTATGGGGCTTGATCAATTTGCCGGATAGAGCTAGACCTATCACATGCAAGTGGATCTTTAAGATCAAGACGTGCAAGGAAGGAAACATACTTGCTTTCAAAGTTAGACTTGTGGGGAAGGTTTGTAGACTTACATGAGATTGATAATGACAAGACCTTCTCACCTGTTGCTATGCTTAAATCCATTAGGATACTCCTAGCAATTGCCGCCCAATTGTGACTGCGAGATTTGGCAAATGGATATCACAACAACCTTCTCGAATGAGTTTCACGAAGAGGATGTTTACATGATACAATCAGAAGGTTTGTCGATCCAATGAATGTTGGGAAGCTATGCAAACTAAATAAATCCATTTATGGGTTGAAGCAAGCATCCCGTAGCTGAACCTACATTTTGATAAAGCTACATCATGAATCAGTTTTATTAGAAATGTAGAAGAACCTTGTATATACAAGAAATTCAGTGTTAGCATTATTGCCTTCTTGGTGTTGTATGACAATGACATATTGCTCACTGGAAACATCATTGCAATGCTAGAGTCAAGTAAAAGGTTGGCTTGGAGAGTGTTTCCAGATGAAAGATCTTGGACAAGCAACTTACATATTGGACACCAAGATTAATCAGGAAAGATCAAAAAGGCTAGTAGGATTGAGCCAATGAAAGTATATTGATGAGATAGTAACTTGTTTCAAAATGCAGGATGCCAATATGGGTACTTTACCCATGAGTCGTGGCATTATTCTTAGAAACGTGTAAGGTTCAAAGACCATGGCTGGGCAAGAACACATGAGTAAGATCCCATATCATCAGCTATAGAATCCATCTTGTACGCCATGATTTGTACTCGTCCAGATGTCTCGTACACTTTAAGCATGATGAGTAGGTTTCAAGCCAACCTAGATCAGGCGCAATGGAGTGTGGCCAAGAAGATCTTGAAGTATATGAAGAGAACTAAAGATAAATTCCTGGTTTATGGCTGATAAAAATGAGTTGGTTGTAAAGGGTTACATCGATGCATCCTTCCGAACTAACAAAGACGATTTGCTATCCCAATCTAGTTTTGTCTTCTATCTTAATGAAGGATCAGCATGTTAGAAGAGTGCGAAGCAGAGTACCATGACAGATTCTACGACAGAGGCTGAATACATTGTAGCTTTAGAAGCAGCAAAAGAAGCAGTGTAAATTCGCAAGTTGATCACTGAGCTTGGAGTCATAACCTCAACAACTAAACTGTTGTCTTTTTGTTACGATGACAATGGAGTCATCGCCCAAGCCAAGGAGACAAGGTCACACCAGAGTCCAAGCATGTAATGCAAAAATATCACCTCATTAGACAATGGGTTGATTCAGGTGACGTGAGCATATGCAATGTACATACAAATGATGATGTGGCAAATCCATTAACTAAGCCGCTTGATCAAGTCAAGCATGAAAGTCACACTTCCGTGATGGGTCTTTAGCACTTGGTGTGTAATTAGTCTATATGTTTTAGATTATGATATGGAGTTCATGATTGTAAAAAATTGCTTTGTGCATTTATCATATTATTCAGATTTGGTTTGTTTCAAATATTCTATATGGTTTTGAGCACATATCCAAAATAATGCAATACAAACATCCAAATAGGTTATCGACATGATTTCTTGGACAATGGAACCCTATTAAGTGAACTGGATTTTGTGATTTTGAGTCCCTGATCTAGGTGTTGGAATTATAGGTCTAATAACCTAAGATAATTCGATTACAATCCGATTGTTCATGTGTTGTGACAAGGGATATTGCATAGGTATAATTTAGGAACTCATGACATGACAGATCCACTGTGAGAATTGTAGAAGATCTAAGAGTCATGAAAGGTTCTCACAAATCTATCTCGAGCCATTTCTAAAAACTAAGTGGTCATGGATAACAACTTAAGAATTGATAATATGTGATTTTCTTAAACATTTACTGTATTAGGTGATCATAAAGGGAACGTTCGGGCTATCATGAATTATTTGGACTTCGTGGATGCACAAGATGATAATTTTCCTCCCTTAAGGGGAAATTTACTTACGGCCTCTTAATGAATTGGAACTGTAAAATGCACGATGATGCTCAATTGTATTATGACATTAATAACTTAGTTTGACATTTCAATTCAGAACCAAGTAACAAATTTGAACTTGATAAGGATGACCGAAATTTTACGTTATGTAATAATCAAAGACAATAAGTGACAAAAAACCGGAGTTGCACATCTAAAGGACAAGTGAGAGATTGAACAAATATGTCCTTCAGTCAAGGTGCAAATGACTTGGGACTAGTAATAGAGATGGTAATTCAATGGACATAGGCTTGTTGTGATGCATAGCTAGAAGTCTCTCATAATTTTTGGGTCAATAGACATCCAGTTCGAATGCTAAGTGCAACTGATTCTGAAAGATCGCACATAAGTAGATTGATGAGCTGCAAAACGGGTTAGTTAGGCCAAGGGCCACACTGAGTCTGGTCAAGGGATCAAGTCTTTGGTACCAAAGAAGTAAAGGAACAAGAAGAGGGATTAGTTCCCTCTGGCAGTGTTCAAGCCTTTTGGGCCCGTGTTGAAACAGCCCAAAAGGGGCACAAAACACATGGCCCTTTGGGGGCTCTCTCTTGTGCCTATATAAGGGAGTTATGCCTCTCATATTAGGTTTAGACCTACACCTCTTAGCTGACCTAATACATTAGAAGAGAAGGCATAACTTTTGCATCGAACCCTAACCCTGAAGTGAGTTCATTCCTACTAAGGAGAAGAACTAGAAGGAGCTAATCCTTCGTGCTTCCAGTCTAGCTATCGCCTTGGGTTGGTCTACATGTGAGAATTAAAAGGACCAACGTTTAGGTATCACTGGAGACCATCTACAAGAGGAGATCAAGAGGGATACAGTGCCTAGAAGATCTATTTCATGGAGAGGTAACACATGTGAATTATAGTATATTTGACGATTCAATTTTATGTGTTTTGCTTTTGAATGACTAAATCATATATTACATTAAATCCAATAATGGCATGGAGAGAAAAAGGTGGTTTTGCTTTGTTGATCCCGTGCTTGCTGCGAGTGACCATGGAATGAAAGGCATCGGGGTAAGGTTGTGGTGGATATAGTTGTAGGGCCGGCTGGGAGGGTGTGCCCATAGCCCTAGCCATAGGTTGAATGGGGATAGCTAGAGTGGGTTTTGGAGGGTGTGGGTGGGTTGTGCGGTGTCTTGACAAGGGGGGTTGATGTGGCCGTGTGGGTGTGACAAGTTGCTACATGGTTCTGTGGGGTTTCGTGTTCAATTGAAATTTGGAAGTTATAGAATTAGGTGGAAGAGGTGTGGTTGAGTCATTTGTATGCTCGAAAAAACTCATAGTTAGAAGGCTTGATGGAGTGGAAAATAGGGAAATATGCCTCGTACGATGACATGATGAAAGGTGATGATTTTCAGGTCGAGACATCAATACCACGAGCAAGGGACTAGTTCATGTGGTGCAGTGGCTCATAAATTTAGATAATGGACCTTCGAAGACTTGCTGAAATGAGTACTAGGGTACCTTGTTGTGAATTCGTTGACTAGACTCTCTCTTATACAAGGATTTTATTGTTAATCTCTCACACACTCAACGGTTCTTTTTGGAGTTTTTATTTATGTGGCTAAATTTAAAGAAAACAGTAAAATATATTAACTTTAGTTTATTTTTAACCTCACGGAGAACAAAGATTTGGATTCACCTTTACAACTCCAATAACTATTCGAATCTCACGAATAGGTTTGTTTGCATCTCACAAACAAGGTTTGTTCACAAAGAACGTGTTTTATTTTATCTCAACTCATGAATGAAACTAAACTATCATAAGTCCTTTATTTAGTGTTATAACTCAAAAAGACAAGCTCACTAGGAGTCTCATTCATGCTAGGAAAGTAATAAAGGAAGAGGAAACAAAATAGTTTCCTAATCTATATGCAAAATGTGAAAATTACCCCAAAACAAGGGGAAAAATAAAAATAAGGAAACAAAATAATATCCAAGACCCCGAATCAATATAGGAAAGCAAGTAAAGGGATATTCCAGCTAACAATAGCTGTATCAAATCATATCACGCCAGATATGATCCCATCTCTTTTAAAAGTTGAGCGGAAAGCAAATTATTACAAGGAGTCGATCCATTGTTCAGACCCGATACAATGAAACGTACTTATCTTCATGATACAATCTAAATCTTGGAAAACTCAAAGAGTACAAGTATTATATCTCGATTTTGGCTTTCCATAACATCATGAATCGTCTAATTACGAGTTCCGATGAAGAATTTGAAGGAGTATGTCCTTTAATCAAGGTGCAATAGACTTGGGAGAATGTAATCAGAGATAGTAACTCGGTTTATTTAGGTTCATCAGGATGTGTAAGGAGATTCTACTCATGACCTTTGGGCCAAATGTAACTGGACTCGAATACTAAATATAACTGAGCATAATGAATCACACATATAAGTAATGAGTTGGACCAGTTGTACCAACTAATGAACAAAAATCCATCACTTGAGGGAAGGCCAAACGGCTCTAGGAGTCGAATTGGCCAAAGCCCATATTGCTAATGACCGATTGGGTCGTGCTTGTGCACATGCCCACTCCTGGCCTTAGCAATGCTTAAGCTTCCTTGGAAGGTTCTTGGGGCACTAGGTCTTGTGGAACATGATCCCGTAGTGGCCGGCCAAGAGGCCTAGTCCCACAAGGACTAGGTTAGTGATTAACACTATATATGGTGCTAATTTTGCCCTTGCCTCTAACGCATTCTCTTAATCAGTTTATTCATGTTATGAACTAAGTCAAGAACACATCTTGAGAGAACCAAGAGAAGGAAAATTGAGTTTTGGCTCATCTCTAAGGATCTAGCTATCTTTTTTGGGTTTGGGGTTCTCTTTGTTCAATGTGTGGATATCGTTAGAGGATCTATACTCGGAGCTTTAGAACTCTCTTCTACACGTCCCATAGCAAGTAAAGTTCATTCCACTATAAGGGGTAGGCTTTATGTGACCGATTAGATGTGTAACGATCGATTGTTTCATGTGTTCCGCTATTGCATGTTTAGAATATGCTTTACATAAAACCCTACATAAGTTAAATCAAGATTATGAACAGCATGTCTCTCACACATCCAGGGAGCCATTCCTTTAGTAGGAGAACTTGTTTCTTTAGCTTGTTCGACTTTGGAATCGGATTTCCCTTTGCTCGAAAGTAACCTGGAAGTTTTCATTAATACATTCATATCATACTTCTTTGTAGAGAGTTTCGTAGGGATTCTTATGATAAATGGTCTTTGTAGCTGATCTGTTGAGTACGTAGGTGTCCATATGAAGGGCTTTCACCCATAAGTTTTCAAGTAGATTATCTTGAAATACGATAGCTCAAAATACTTTGTTAATTGTCTGCATCATATGGTCGAATTTATTATTATTTGGTTTAGTGTGTGCGCATGTGAAATGAAAGTTAATGCCATGACATGTGAATAAATTATGAAAGAGGACAATATAAATTCACAAACATTCTCAAGTTGGAAGGCATTGATTTCAGTTCTATTAGAGTTCCAACCCAAATGTAGAAGTTGCGAAATTCGGCCAAAAAAAGTTCTAATTTAGCACAAAGAGGACAACCCCACAAATATTGACCAAAAATATCCAGTAAAACCTAGTAATATATGTAAACCAAATTTTCTAATGACTGGAAATATCCACAAATTAGAATTACTAATATGAAAAGGTTTACTGGTGTGAGAACTAGAAGCATAAAACGACGAAGGACATATTTTTCTAACTGAGCATGAAAAAATGAAGAAACTTTGTCCTTACAAGAAACATAACTACTATGGAAAAGAATATCTAGAACGTTGTTGCAAGCATGGCCAAGTCTATGGTTCCATAAGTTGGGGGTGGTGGTGGCTGAGAGTCAGCATCAGGGAGGAGTTGTTTGAGATGTGGGTTGGCACAGGGGATACAAGTCCCTTGAGCTATTGCTTATGAAAATCACGGTTCGGGTTCGCAAGTCCTTCATAGAAAAATCAAGCGGGTCAAATTTCATAGAATAGTTATCTTTTTATTTGAATTTTCTAATTGGGGTTAGGCGCTTTGTGATATTTATTGTGACAACGACATTTTTTAGGGTGGTGTAGATATAGAAGATTGGAACATTAGTGGAGCCTATATATGAAACATGTATTAATGATTGGTTGCTAATAATAACATGCTTAGACGAATTACCGGTCATATAAAAAATATAAGAGATAATTATTTGGGTGTGAGATCATATGAGCGGAGGCACCCGAGTCCGTGAATCACTCACTCTCAAGGGGTTGAGGAGACATCCTTTCAAAGAGCAACACGAGAGCATGCGAGTCATCAGTACCCCGTGTTGCAAATAGGGAATAGGAGAGGAGGTCGCACGTTTCTATTGGGTAACATACACGTGGCTTGGTTGCAATTTTTAGTAAAGTCACTTGGTCCTGATCCTGCCCCTTAAACACCTTGCCCACTACTATTGCCTAGAGACCAGCGCAGACTAGCAGGAGACATGATGATGACGACATGTCGTACTCCCTCCGTTTTTTAATCTCTTTCTTGTATTTCTTTTTGAGGTGTTTACAAATCTTCTTCTTGTTTCCTTAATTGGAATGGTTTTTTGGAGCAAAATACCCATACTAAACCTCTCTTCACTATCCCACTTTTTCTCCCTTTTCTCTCTCCTCTTTAGAAATAAAGGACAAAATAGTCTAAAAACATTAAATCTCACCTCACCTGAATTCTTGTGAAAAAACCAAACAAGAATGAGATTAATGAACGGAGGGAGTAGTATTTATTGGA
>ONZA01013997.1:1884-12639 GCA_900322205.1 Kewa caespitosa | reverse complement strand
AACGTGCCCTTGCGATGGGGGGGCAATCTCCACGGGGCCCCGGCACGCCCCAAAAATGGCCGAAACCGAAGGCTATAAGCCACAAAAATCTGCCTCGGGGGGTCTGAAATTAAAATTGATGAAAACGGCACCATGGACAAATACGGGCTCTAGGAGGCCATTGGAGTTCGTTTCGGCCATTGATTTGGTCAGAAATGGCCTACATGGTAGTCCGTGACACATGTCACACTTTGAAGAAAAATGCCAAAAACAGGATGTAAAAGGTGTTCCTAGGGGAAGTTGTCGCCATGGGTAAGGCTTATATTGATGTGGGAACGCGCCCTTGCAATGGGGGGACCAATCTCCACCGGGCACCGGGATGCCTTGGAAATGGCCGAAACCGAATGTCATGAAAATCAGGCAAGTATCGCCATGGGTGAGCTTATATTGATGTGGGAACACGCAGTTGCGATGGGGGATCAATCTCAATCGGGCCCTGGGACACCCCGAAAATGGCCGAAACCAAGGCTGTAAGTCAAGAAAATCGGCCCCGCAGGTCCAAAATCTAAACTGACGAAAACGACAATATGGACAAATATGGGCGCTAGGAGGCCACTAGAGTCCGTTTCATCCATTGATTTGGTCAGAAATGGTCTATAAGGTGGTCTCGGACACGTGTTAGACTTAAAATGAAAACGCCGAAAACGGGTTGTAAAAGGTGTTCTCGGGGGCAAGTGTCGCCATGGGTGGGGCTTATATTGATGTGGGAAGGGGCCTTTGCGATGGGGTGCTCAATATCCTCCAGGCCTCGAGACGCCCCGCAAATGGCCGAAATCGAAGGCTAAGTCACGAAAATCGACCCCAGGGGGTCTGAAACAAAAATTGACGAAAACGGCACCATGGACAAATATGGGCCCTAGAAGGCCATTGGAGTCCGTTTCGGCCATTGATTTCGTCAGAAATGGCCTACATGGTGGTCCTGGACACTTGTTGAACTCTTAAGGAAAACGCCGAAAATGGGCTGTAAAAGGTGTTCCCGTGGGCAAGTGTTGTCATAAAAGGGCTTATATTGATGTTCAAATGCGCCGTTACGATGGGGGGGCCAATCTCCACAGGTCCCCGGGACACCCCGTAAATGGCCAAAATCGAAGGCTATTAGTCACGAAAATCGGCCCCGGGGAAATATATGGGCCCTTGGAGGTCATTGGACTTCGTTTTGGCCATTGTCTTGGTCAGAAATGGCCTATATGGTCGTCCCGGACACATCTTGAACTCTGAAGGAAAACGCCAAAAATGGCTGTAAAAGTTATTCTCCAGGGGCAAGTGTCGCCATGGATGGGGCTTACACTGATGTGGAAGCGCCATTGCGATGGGGGGGCTAATATCCACCGGGCCCCGGGACGCCCCGGAAATGGGCGAAACCAAAGGCTATAAGTCATGAAAATCGGCCTCAGGGGGTCCGAAATGAAAATTTACGATAAGGCAGCATGGACAAATATGGGCCCTATGTGGCCATTGGAGTCCGTTTCGGTGATTGATTTGGTCCGAAATGGCCTATATGATGGTCCCGTACACGTGTCGGACTTTGAAGGAATACGCCAAATTCTGGTTGTAAAAGGCGTTCTAGGGGGCATGTGTCGCCATGGGTGGGGCTTATATTGATGTGCGAATGAGCCCTTGCGATGGGGGGCCCCATCTCCACCGGGCCTGGGATGCCCCGAAAATGGCCGAAACCGAAGTATGTCACGAAAATCGGCCCCAGGAGGTCCAAAATGAAAATTGACAAAAACGGCACCATGGATAAATATATGCCCTAGGAGGCCATTGTAGTCTATTTCGGCCATTGATTTGATCAGAAATGGCTTATATGGTGGTCCTTGACATGTGTCGGACTCTGAAGGAAAACACCGAAAACGGGCTGTAAAAGGTGTTCCCGAGTCAAGTGTCGCCATGGGTGGGGCTCATATTGATGTGGGCATGCGCCCTTGCGATGGCGGGGTCAATCTTCACCTGGCCCTGGAAATGGCCGAACCGAAGGCTCTTAGTCACGAAAATCGGCCCTGGGAGGTTCGAAATGAAAATTGATGAAGACGGCACCATGGACAAATATGGGCCCTAGGAGGTCGTTGTTGTCTGTTTCGGCCATTGATTTGGTCAGAACGAAAAAACGGTCCGGGGGGGTCCGAATTGAAAAGTGATGAAAACTGCACCATCGATATATATGGGCACGGGGAATTCATCGGAGTCCGTTTCATGCCATGATTCAGGCGAAAATGTCATATATGGCTGTCCCGGGGATGTTTAGGACTTTGAAGGAAAACGCCGAAAACGGGTGGTGAAATGTGGTCCCGGGGGCAACTACCACCATGGATGGGGCTTATATTAATGTGGGAACGTTCCATAGTGGCAAGTGAAAAAATCTCAATTGGATTCGGGATGCCTCGGAAAAGGGGGAAATCGAAGGCTATAAGTCACGACGGGGGGTTCGAAATGAAAAGTGATAAAAATTGCACCATCGATATATATGGGCCTGGGGAGTTGACCGGAGTCCGTTTCGTGCCATGACTCAGTTGAAAATGTTGTAGATAGCGGTCTCAGGGACATTTCAGACTTTGAAGGAAAACGCCGAAAACGGGAGGTAAAAGGTGGTCCCGGGGGGAACGACCGCCATGAATGGGGCTTATATTGATGTGGGAACGTCCAATAGCAGCCGGGGATAAAATATCAACAAGGCCCCGGGATGCTTCTGAAACGTGTAAAACCGAAGGCTTAAGTCACGAAAAAACGGTTATGAGGGGTCTGAAATGAAAAATGACAAAAATTGCACCTTCGATAATGAAGGGCCCGGGGAGTCCATCGGAGTCCGTTTCATGCCATGATTTGGTCGAAGATGTCGTATATGGCGGTCCCAGGAACTTTTTCTGACACTGAAGGAAAACGTCGAAAACTGGTGGTAAAATGTGGTCACACGGGGGAACTACCGCCATGGATGGGGCTTGTATTGATATGGGAACGTACCACAGCGCCCGGGAAAATACTCTTGACCGAGTCCCTGGATGCCCTGGAAACGGGTGAAATTGAAGGCTACTTATATAAGTCACGAAAAAACGTCCCAGCGGATCCTAAATAAAAATTGACAAAAACTGCGTCATCGATATATATCGGCCCCGGGAGTCCATCGAAGTCCGTTTCGTGCCATGATTCGGTCGAAAATATTGTATGTTGCGGTCCGGCGCACGTTTCGGACTTTGAAGGAAAATGCCGAAATTGGGTGGTAAAAGGCGGTCCCGGGGGGAACTACCACCATTGATGGGGCTTGTAATGATGGGAGTACGTTCCATAGCGGCCGGGGAAAAAATATCAACCGGCCTAGAAATGCTTCTGAAACGGGCGAACCCGAAGGGTATAAGTCATGAAAAAACGGTTACAAGGGGTCCGAAATGAAAAGTGACAAAAATTGCACCATCAATAAATATGGGTCCGAGGACTCCATCTAAGTCTATTTCGAGCCATGATTTGGTCGGAAATGTCGTATATGGCGGTCCGGGGGTCGTTTCGGACTTTGAAGGAAAACACCACAAAATTGGTGGTAAAAGGTGGTCACGGGGGGAACTACCGCCATGGATGGGACTTATATTGATATGGGAATGTACCATAGCGACCGGGAAATAAATTTTGACGGTGCCAAGGAAGCCCCAAAAACGGGGGAAAATGAAGGCTATAAGTCATGAAAAAACAGCCCCAGGGAGTCCGAAATGAAAAGTGACAAAAATTGCACCATCGATATATATGGGCTCGGGGAGTCCATCGAAGTTTGTTTCGTGCCATGATTCGGTTGGAAATATCGTACATGGCGGCCACGGTGACGTTTCGAACTTTGATGGAAAACACCGTAAACGAGTGGTAAAAGGTTGTCTCGGGAAGGAACTACCGCCATGGATGGGACTTATACTGATGTGGGAACATTCCATAGTGGCCGGGGAAAAAATCTCGACCAGGCCTAGGATGCTTCAGAAACGGGAGAAACTGAAGGCTATAAGTCACAAAAAATGATCCTGGGGGCTATGAAACAAAAAGCGACTAAACTACACCATCGATATATATATGGGCCGAGGGAGTCCATCGGAGTCCGTTTCATGCCATGATTCCGTCGAAAATTTCGTATATGGCAGTCCCGAGGATGTTTCGTACCTTGAAGGAAAATGCCGAAAACGGGTGGTAAAATATGGTCCCGGGGGGAACTACAGCCATGGATGGGGCTAATATTGATGGTGGAACGTTCCATAGCGGCCATGGAAAAAATCTCGACCAAGCCCTGGGATGCCCTGGAAACGGGCGAAACTAAAGGCTATAAGTCACGAAAAAATAGTCACGGTGGGTCCGAAATGAAAAATGATGAAAACTGCACCATCAATATATATGGGCTCGGGGAGTCCATCAGAGTCCGTTTCGTGCCATGATTCGGTCAGAAATGCCATATATGGCGGTCCCCGGGACGTTTCAGACTTTGAAGGAAAACGCCAAAAACGGGTGATAAGAGATAGTCGCGGGGGAAGGTATGAGGCTTTTATTGATGGGGGAACGTTCCATAACGGTCAGGGAAAAAATCTCGACCAGGCCCAAGATGCTTCGGAAATGGGCAAAACCGAAGGCTATAGTCACGAAAAAACGGTTGCGAGGGGTCAGAAATCAAAAGTGACAAAAACTGAACCATTGATAAATATGGGCCCGGGGAGTCCATCGGAGTCCGTTTCGTGCCATGATTCGGTCAGAAATGTCGTACATGGCTGTCCAGGAGACGTTTCAAATTTTGTAGGGAAACGTCGAATACAGGTGGTAAAATGTGGTCCCCCAGGGAGAACTACCGCCATGATTGAGGCTTATATTGATGTTGGAACATTCCATGGCGGCCGGGAAAAAAAATCTCAATCGGGCCTTAGGATTCTTGGAAAACGGGGGAAACTGAAGGCTATAAGTCACGAAAAAACGGTACCGGGGGTCCGTAATGAAAAGTGATTGAAACTACACCATCGATACAGATGGGCTCGGGGAGTCCATTGCAGTCCGTTTTGTGCCATGATTTGGTCGGAAATGTCGTATATGACGGTCGTGGGAACGTTTCGGACTTTGAAAGAAAACGCCAAAAATGGGAGTTAAAAGGAGGTCCTGTGGGGAACTACCGCCATGGATGGGGCTTATATTGATGTAGGAACGTTCCATAGAGGCCAGGGAAAAAATCTCGATCGGACCCCAAGATGCTTCAGAAACGGGCGAAACCGAAGGCCATAAGTCACGAAAAAACGGTTACGAGGGGTCCTAAATGAAAAGTGACAAAAATTGCACCATCGATAAATATGGGCATGGGGAGTCCATCGGAGTCCGTTTCGTGTGGAACGGGGTAAAAGCTCGTTTTATTATGATCTTCAGTACGAATACAAATAGTGAAAGTGTGGCCTAACGATCCTTTGGATCTTCGGTATTTGAAGCTAGAGATGTCAGAAAAGTTACCACATGGACAATTGGCTTATGGAAGCCAAGCGTTCATAGCGACATTGCTTTTTGATCCTTCGATGTCAGCTCTTCCTATCATTGTGAAGCAGAATTCAACAAGTGTTGGATTGTTCACCCACAAATAGGGAACATGAGCTGGGTTAAGACCATCGTGAGACAGGTTAGTTTTACCCTACTTATGATAGTATCGCAATGGTAACTAAACTTAGTACGAGAGGAAATGTTGATTAGCAGATTGGCAATGCGCTTGGTTGAAAAGCCAGTGGCACGAAGCTACCATGCCCTGAATTACGACAGAATGCCTCTAAGTCGGAATCTGTTTCAGAAAGGACGCATGTGCATGTCGTTTGATTGCCGACAAGTGGTAGGGGACTTGGCCCTCAATGGGGTATTGTAAGTAGCAGAGTGGCCTTGCTGCCACGATCCACTGAGATTTAGCCCTATGTCGCTTCGATTCGTCCCTCCCCTCATTATCCCTTAAACCATTAAAAATGCCTATGATGTAATTCTCGAGGTTGCATTTTTTGTCTTCATGGCACACACTTAGCATGCCAACATAAAGTCCAAGTGTGGAAAAACAACCATGGACAAAGTAATATTAGGGGCAAAGGTTGGAAGAAAATGTCGTGGTTCCAAAAAAAGGCCAAGGGAAAAGTTGGCACAAACTTTGAAGGAAAACAATGAAAACGGCTAGGGAACTATTGCCATGGATAGGGCTTATATTGATGTGGGAACGTACCATAGCGGCAGGGGAAAAAATCCAACCGGGCCCCGAGATGCCCCGAAAACGGGCAAAACCAAAGGCTTTAAGTCACGAAAAAATGGTCCCAAGAGGTCCGAAATGAAAAGTGACGAAAACTGCACCAACAATATATATGGGCCTCGGGTGTCCATTGGAGTCCGTTTCGTGCCATTATTCAGTTGGAAATGTTGTATATGGCGGTCTCGGGGACGTTTCGGACTTTGAAGGAAAACGCCAAAAACAAGTGGTAAAAGGTGAACCTTGGGGGAAGAACCACTATGGATGGGGCTTACATTGATGTGGGAACGTTCCATGGCGGCTGAGGAGAAAAACTCGATCGAGCCCTAGGATGCCCCGGAAACGGGCGAAACCGAAGGCTATCAGTCAAGAAAAAACAGTTACGAGGGGTCCGAAATGAAAAATGACAAAAACTTCATCATCAATAAACATGGGCCCAGGGAGTCCATCGGAGTCCGTTTCGTGCCATGATTCGGTCGAAAATGTCGTATATTGCAGTCCCGGGCACGTTTTGGACTTTGAAGGAAAACACCGAAAACGGGTGGTAATAGGTGGTCTTGGGGGAACTACCTCCATGGATGGTGCTTATATTGATGTGGGAACGTACCGAGGAAAAATCACGATCGACGCCCTAGATGCCTCAAAAACGAGCGAAACCAAAGGCTATAAGTCATGAAAAACAGTCCCGGGGGGACCGAAATGAAAAGTGGCAAAAACTGCACCATCGGTATATATGGGCCCGGGTATTCCCTCGGAGTACGTTTCATGCCATGATTCATTCAGAAATGTAGTATATAGCGGTCCTGGGGACGTTTCGGACTTTGAAGGAAATGCCAAAAATGGGTGGTAAAAGGTGGTCCCGAGGGGAACTACCGCCATGGATGAGGCTTATATTGATGTGGGAACGTTCCATAGCGGTCGTGGACTGGGCCCTGGGATGACCCCGAAACAGGCCAAACCGAAGACTATTAGTCATGAAAAAACAGTCCAGGGGTCCGAAATGAAAAGTGACGAAAACTTCACCATCGATATATATGGGCCCGGTCGGAGTCTGTTTCATGCCAAGATTCGGTCGGAAATTTCGTATATGGCGGTCCTGAGGACGTTTCGAACTTTGAAGGAAAACGTTGAAAACGGGTGGTAAAAGGTGGTCCCGAGGGGAACTACCGCCATGAATGGGGCTTATATTGATGGTGGAACGTTCCATAGCGGCCGGGGAAAAAATCTCGACCAAGCCTGGGATGCCTCGGAAAAGGGAGAAAAAGAAGGCTATAAGTCACGAAAAAACGGTCCGGGGGGATTCGAAATGAAAAGTGACGAAAACTGCACCATCAATATATATGGTCAAGGAGAGTCCATTGGAGTCCATTTATTCCCATGATTCAGGCGGAAATGTCGTATATGGCGGTTCCGGGGACGTTTCAAACTTTGAAGAAAAATGTTGAACGGGTGGTAGAAGATGGTCCCGGGGGGAACTGCTGCCATGGATGGGGCTTATATTGATTTGGGAACATTCCATAGCGGCCAGGGAAATAATCTCGACCGAGCCTCGGGATGCACCGAAAACGGGAGAAACCGAAGGCTATAAGTCGCAAAAAAAGGGTCCCACGAGGTCCGAAAAAGTGACAAAAACTGCACCATCGATATATGGGCCTCGGGTGTCCATCGGAGTCCGTTTCGTGCCATTATTCAGTTGGAAATGTCATATATGGCGGTCCCGGGGACGTTTCGGACTTTGAAGGAAAAAGCCAAAAACAAGTGGAAAAAGGTAGCCCTTGGGGGAAGCACCACCATGGATGGGGATTACATCAATGTGGGAACATTCCATAGCAGCCGGGAAAAAATCTCAATCGGGCCCTAGGGTGCCCCGGAAACGGGCGAAACCAATGGCTATATGTCAAGAAAAAACGGTTACGAGGGATCCGAAATGAAAAGTGACAAAAACTGCATCATCAATAAATATGGGCTCAGGGAGTCCATCGAAGTCCGTTTCGTGCCATGATTCAGTCAAAAATATCATATATTGCGGTCCTCGGCACGTTTTGGACTTTGAAGGAAAACGTCAAAAACGGGTGGTAAAATGTGGTCATCGGGGAACTAGCGCCATTGATGGTGCTTATATTTATGTGGGAACGTACCATAGCGGCCGGGAAAAAATTCACCACCGAGCCCCAAGATCCCTCGGAAACGGGCGAAACCGAAGGCTATAAGTCATGAAAAATAGTCCCGGGGGGACCGAAATGAAAAGTGGCAAAAACTGCACCATCGATATATATATGGGCCCGGTTAGTCCCTCGGAGTATGTTTCGTGCCATGATTCATTCAGAAATGTCGTATATGGCGGTCACAGGGACGTTTCAGACTTTGAAGGAAAACATTGAAAACGGGTGGTAAAAAGTGGTCATGGGGAGGAACTACAGCCAAGGATGAGGCTTATATTGATGTGGGAACGTTCCATAGCGGTCGGGGAAAAATTCTCGACCGGGCCTCGGCATGACCCTGAAACAGGCAAAACCGAAGGCTATAAGTCATTAAAAAACAGTCCCGGGGGGTCTGAAATGAAAAGTGACAAAAAAATTCACCATCGATATATATGGGCCCGGTGAGTCCATCGGAGTCCGTAAAATGCCATAATTCGGTCGAAAATGTCATATATGGCAGTCCCGGGGACGTTTCGGACTTTGAAGGAAAACGTTGAAAACGGGTGGTAAAAGGTGGTCCCGAGGGGAACTACCGCCATTAATGGGGCTTATATTGATGGTGGAATGTTCTATATCGGTCGGGGAAAAAATCTCGACCAGGCCCTAGGATGCCTCGAAAACGAGGCGAAATAGAAGGCTATAAGTCACGAAAAACCGATTCGGGGGGTCCGAAATGAAAAGAGACGAAAACTGCACCATCAATACATATGGGCATGGGGAGTCCATTGGAGTCCAATTATTCCTATGATTCGGTTGGAAATGTCGTGTATGGCGGTCCTGGGGACGTTTCCAACTTCGAAGAAAAACGTTGAAAACGGGTGGTAGAAGGTGGTCCCGGGGGGAACTACTGCCATGGATGGGGCTTATATTGATGTGGCAACATTCCATAGTGTCCGGGGAAATAATTTCGACCAGGCTCCGGGATGCTTCGGAAATGGGTGAAAACGAAGGCTATAAGTCACGAAAATGGTCCCGGGGGGTCCTAAATGAAAAGTGCCAAAAACTGCACCATCCATATATATGGGCCCGAGGAGTTCATCGGAGTCCGTTTCGTGCCATGATTTTGTCAGAAATGTCGTATATGGCAGTCTTGGGGACGTTTCGGACTTTGAAGGAAAACGCCGAAAACAGGTGGTAAAAGGTGGTCCCGGGGGGAACTACTGCTATGGATGGGGTTTATATTGATGTGGGAACTTTCCATAGCGGCCAGGAAAAAAAATCTCGAGCTTCCCCCGGATGCCCCAAAAACGGGTGAAACCGAATGCTACAAGTCACGAAGAAAGGGTCCTGGTAGATCCTAAATGAAAAGTAATGAAAACTGCACCATCGATATATATGGGTCCGGAGAGATCATCGGAGTCCATTTTGTGCCAACCTATGAGTACATCTATTAAATCTTTTCACATTTTGTGCATAATTCGTTAACATTATACATGAACCAATGTTCTCCTTATTATATTCTTTCGTATTATATATTTATTAATAATTTATTCACCTCATACATGTACCAGAGTTAAATTATTGTCATTTGTATGTGTGCATGGGGAATTATATAGCCCCAAATGTTGTATATGGCCATATGTATACAGTATTACCCAACCTTAAAGCCTTAAATCGTGATTGCATTAAACTTTTCTGTAGTTATATTAATGCGCTAGCACATGAACTAGGTAAGTGTATATGACTAATTGAGGCTTAGGAATAACTATTCGTACATGCATCATGAACATCATGCAACTTTTAGGCTCTGTTATTTTCAACTTATTTTCAGCTAGATTTAGTTCAGTTCAGTTTAGTTCTGTTAAATTCAGTTGTTCTCCATACAACTTATAACTAGGATTCAGTTAGATTCAACTCAGTTCAGTTCAGTTCATTGTATTCAATTAAAAAGAACATATCCTTTACATGTGCACAATAGAGATGTGAGTGACAAGAGTTTATAAATCAGGGATTCGATCGAGAAAGATATGTAAGATAAAATTGACTGTTATTAGGTACATGAACTTTAATTGGATTATCAACTTAAAGCACATGAAGAGGAGCCCGTGCGTTGCACGGGTATTTAACTAGTGTAAATTTATTTTTGAATCTACCTGATGTGAATTAGAGGGCTCAAATTCATTGTCTCTCGAGACTCTAATTGGGACTCATTTTTGTGCTAAACGCAATGAAAAACAGTAAAAATAAGAACTTGAACTATCGTTTACCTCTCATAAAGCTATTTTAGAACTAGTTCCTAGCCTCGCACCAAGAGAGAGAAAAAAAAAAAAAGAAAAAAAAAATGAAATTGAATCTCACAATCTC
>ONZA01013993.1:38854-50371 GCA_900322205.1 Kewa caespitosa | reverse complement strand
TTCCAATTCTTGCTTAAAAGGAACAAACACATTTAGGCAACAAAATTATCTAATGTAATCATGATGCGTACATTTATCCATGTTCTGAACTAACTATATGGATCTTAATTGACGTCTATTCTTAATGCGAACGTAACTACGGGACATTGTATCAACTACCCCATCATATAAGAACAGACAAAAAATGAGAGAGTTTTATATATAACACACGTGAAATATGAACACAATGTTACCTTCAGTTACCTTCTTTCCATACATACTCTTCGGAAAACTGAACTCGATCGTTGCGGACATTGCCCTACATCCTCTCCTACACATAATTGTTGTTGTTTATACACCCTACTTCAATCTCAATTAATCCTACACATGTGCTCTGTAGATGCGATGATTAATTTAAGTAATACTCCGTAAAGAACTAAGACAAGACACCTACATATGCGCATTGGGTTAAGATGATAGCATTACGACAACGTCGCTCAAAGATAAAAGACCCTAACCGATTAGTTATAACTACGACGATCATCTGCATGGACGAGATAACGCCAATGCAAAAGCCTATTATTATTTACAAATACATAAAATTGTGTAATAAATAACAAATTAAAGTTCTTATATCCATAAATTACTTTCGTTATATATCAAACGTTAATTCATTATTATGCCGTTGTGTAATTATTATAGACCACACTTTTTTTTTTTTTTTTTTTTAATAGTGCTATCGTCCTTTTGTAATAGGATAACGATTGGAAACTCCCTTGGACCTTTGTTGTGTTCGTGAAAAGTTAGACATTTGTCAATTGGAAGTTCCAACGTTTGTCAATAGTGCTGTTTATACGAACAAAAGCATGAATACTCGTGGCACAATCATAGAAGAGAATGAGGAGAAAACATTAAACAAAACAATCGACACATCTACCGACAAAAGTGTGGGATATTTCCAACATCAGTGCTATGATTTAATTTTATGTTAATTTGATTTACATTTGATATGACTAGTAGTACTAGTAGATAATTATTGGGTGCAAACAAATTAAAACTTCTGAAAACGGAATGAAATGGCTCTTAAGCAGACATGTGCATGTGTTCCTAAATATCCATTTGCCAAAAATGATTCATTTAGTACATGTGACTTAGATTTAAAGAATCAAGGACAGCTCCAATTTTCTCCAAATTATACTATGCTCCTGTCCTGTGATTACCATATGTTTGGTCCTATAAATGCCAAAGGAAACTGTATTACATTAGGAGATACATTATTGACATTAGAAAGACCCAAGTGTACTCTCATACTTTATGATATAATTGGAAGATAACTTTTACGAGAATCTGACCTGGCTACGTAAAAACAATGGGAAAAGTATGAAAGTATATATCCTGATCACTAGGTCTTCATCGAAATTTTGAAACCTGATAATTAACATGAAATTCCTACTAGGTTTTAGTAGAACGGCCTATTCACACGTATGTTAGACTAAAATTATGTTTGGCAAAACAAACTATAGTTGTAGTTTCACAACTATTAATTGAAAGCAGTGATTTTTTTTTTTTTGAAAGTTGTTGTAAAATGGTTGTGGCTGTAGCTGTAGAGTGAAAGCTAATATGAGTAGATTCACAAAAGTAGTTGTAGCAGTAACTACAATTGTAGCTTCATAAGCAGTTTGATAACTTAGGGTAGAACAAACTAGCTGCGAGCTTCAAGCTATAGTTTTTAGTGAAAAACTAGCTGTTTGTGCCAAACATAGCCTAAATTGAAAGTCTTTATTCTTTCCATAGAATGATCATACACATAAAATTTAACAGTTTTTCACAGAGAAATTAAACCTAATCAAAGAACAATTATTGTGAGGGTTCGAGAAGTAAAAAACCTGGCAAAGAAAACAATATTAGTGAACTGATTCCCAATCTATTTGTGGATCATATATCTTTATGATGGGGTAATACGATAAATAAACAAAGAAAAGAGAAAAAAGTGATGCTCAAGTGGTAGGGAACACACCTCATAACTTAGAGGTTGGGGGCTCGATTCTCACCAAGGCCTTAGTGCCTCCTTTACACCAAAAAAAAAAAAAAGTAATGAATTGAATTCACCCCCTTGAAAATGACAATCATTTTAAAAATTTCTCTACAAATGAAAATCGCTATCCCATTTCACTAACTAATAAGTAATCACTGTGAGAGATTTAATATTTTTCATAGAAAGTTCAGTTTTTATAAATTTTAAATTTACTTATTCCGAGTACTCTATCTATTTATAAGTCACCAATACAAATATTATTAGTAGTAATTTAAAGAGTTCATGATGAATATGCGGAGCCAATGATGAAAATTGTGTGTCGCTTCTTGGCCTAATTTACAAAAGACACTAATTACATGCAACACTTGCTATCGTGACAAAAGGCATGCAAGGTAAAGGGAGAATAAATAGGGCCAGGAAATGCAATGAATCTGATAAAGAAGATCCCATGTGACAAAACGAAGATCTTCATAATTCCTTCAAAAGTATTCCAATTTTCTAGAGAGTTTCAATTCGACAAGAAACATCTAAATAAACAAGAAAAGATCAGAAGTGGTCCATCACCAACATATCAAGAACAAGACAAATTCTGCACCAAATATTCATGGCCAGTTCATATCATATTTATCCTTACAACTCCATAATGATAATTATAAATGTTTTTAATAACATCTGTGATGACTATATCACCATATTCTTTTCTATTGTTAATTTGTTATTATTCATTCTTTTATAGTTGTAATTTCTTGTGGCCCTTTTAAAAGCCTCGAATTGGCCTCATTCCCAAGGAATTGAGCTGGCTCATTTTCTCTCTTTCTTAATTTCTGAACCCTGTCGGGCTGTCATAGATCAATAAGCTACTGGGTGTTGTTTATATGATTGCCTTATCATTCATAAAGATATAGGCCATGAGCTACAAATAATGCTGACACCTTCAAAAAAAGGAAAAAAAAAAAAAAAGATAAGGAAAAAAAAAGGTTCATTGGCATATCTTAGTGTTGACTTAACAAAAATCCCACTGTCATATGATAAACCTTAGGCCTTGCGAATATCCCCTACCGATTGGGTGATTCTCCATTGGCCGCCAGTGCGTTTCGAACATGCCCGAAATTGAAGGCTATGAGTCACGGAAAAAGATTCCGAAGGATTCCAAAATGAAAGGTAATGAAATTGGTACCATTGATAATACCGGCTCCAAGAGGACATTCGAGTCCATTTTTGTCGATAATTGGGTCAGAAATGTTATATATAGTGGTCCTGGGTACGTGTCGGACTGCGAAGGAAAATGCCGAAAATGAACTGTAAAAGATGTTCCCTCATCAATATAAGCCCCACCCATAGCGACACTTGCCCCTGGGAACACCTTTTACAGCCCGTTTTCGGCATAATCCTTCAAAGTCCGACACGCATCTGAGAACCATCTAGGCCATTTCCAACCAAATCAATGGCCGAAACGGACTCCAATGGCCTCCTAGGCCCCATATTTGTCGATGGTGCCGTTTTCGTCAATTTTCATTTCAGGCCCACCAGGGCCGATTATTGTGACTTATGGCCTTCTGTTTTGGCCATTTCCGAGGCGTCCCGGGTCCGGTTGAGATTGCTCCCCCCCTCGCAATGGCGCTTTCCCACATCATTATAAGTACCACTCATGGCGACACTTGCCCATGGGAACACCTTTAACAGCCCGTTGGCGTTTTCTTTCAAAGTTCGAAACGTGTCCGTGACCAACATATATGCCATTTCCAACCAAATCAATGGCTGAAAAGGACTACTATGGCCTCCTAGGGCCCATATTAGTAGATGGTGCCGTTTTTGTCAGTTTTCATTTTGGACCCCCCGGGGCCGATTTTCGTGACTCATAGCCTTCGGTTTCGGCTATTTTCAGGAAGTCCCGGGGCCCGATGGAGATTGCCCCCCCGATTGCAATGGTGCGTTCCCACATCAATAAAAGCACCACCCATGGCGACACTTGCCCCCGGTAACACCTTTTACAACTTGTTTTCAGCGTTTTTCTTCAAAGCCCGACACGTGTCCGGGACATCCATATAGGCCATTTCCAACCAAGTCAATGGCAGAAACGGACTCCAATGGCCTCCTAGGGCCCATATTAATTGATGGTGCCGTTTTCGTCAATTTTCATTTCGGACCCCCCGAGGCCGATTTTAGTGACTTATAGCCTTCGGTTTCGGCCATTTTCTGGGGCGTCCTAGGTCCGATGGAGATTGGACCCTCCATCGCAAGGGCGCGTTCCCACATCAATATAAGCGCCACCGACTGCGACACTTGTCCCCAAGAACACCTTTTACAGCCCGTTTTCGGCGTTTTCCTTCAAAGTCTAACACGTGTCCTAGACCACAATATAGGCCATTTTCAACCAAATCAATGGCCAAAACAGACTCCAATTGTCTCCTAGAGCCCATATTTTACGATGGTGCCGTTTTCGTTCAGACCCCACAGGCCGATTTTCGTCTAAGGCTCGCAGGAGATTGGCCCCCCCATCGCAAGGGCGAGTTCCCACATCATTATGAGCCCCACCCATGGCGACACTTCCCCCCGGGAACACCTTTTACAGCTCGTTTCCGGCGTTTTCCTTCAAAGTCCGACTCGTGTCCGTGCCCACCATATAGGCCATTTACAACCAAATCAATGGCCGAAACGAACTCCAATGGACTCATAGAACCCATATTTGTCGATGATGCTGTTTTCATCAATTTCTGGGGTGTCCCAGCGCCCGGTGGAGATTGGGCCGCCCATCGCAAGGGCGCGTTCCCACATCAATATAAACCCCACCTATGGAGACACTTGCCCCTGTGATGACCTTTTACTGTTTTCGGCATTTTTCCTTCAAGGCCCGACATGTGTCTAGGACCACCTTATAGGCCATTTCAAACCCAAGTGAATGGCCGAAACGGACTCCAATGGCCTCCTAGGGCCCATATTTGTCGATGGTGCCGTTTTCGTCAATTTTCATTTCGAAGCCCCCGGAGCTGACTTTCGTGACTTATAACTTTCGATTTCGGCCATATCCGGGGCGTCCAGGGCCCGATGGAGATTGCCCCCCATTGCAAGGGCAAGTTCCCACATTAATATAAGACCCACCCATGGCGATAATTGCCCCCATGAACATCTTTTACTGGCCGTTTTCGGCGTTTTCCTTCAAAGTCCGACACGTGTCTGAGACCACCATATAGGCTATTTCCAACCAAGTCAATGGCCGAAACGTAATCAAATGGCCTCTTAGGGCCCATATTTGTGGATTTTGTTGTTTTCGCCAATTTTCATTTCAAACCCCCCGGGGACCAATTTTCGTAACTTATAGCATTCGGTTTCGACCATTTCCGGTGCGTCACGGGGCCCGATGGAGATTGGCCCCACCATCGCAAGGGCGTGTTCCCACATTAATATAAGCCCTACCAATGGCGACACTTGCCCCTGGGAATTCATTTAACAGCTCATTTTCTGCGTTTTCCTTCAGAGTCCGACACGTGTCCGGGACCACAACATATGCCATTTCCATCCAAATCAATGACCAAAAGGACTCCAATGGCCTCCTAGGCCCATATTTGTTGATGGTTCCGTTTTCGTCAATTTTAAATTCGGACCCCCGGGTCAATTTTCATGACTTATAGCCTTCGGTTTCGGCCAATTCCGGGGCATCTCGGGGCCAAGTGGAAATTGGTCTCCTCATCGCAAGGGCGCATTCCACATCAATAGAAGCCCCACCCACGACAACAATTGCCCCGGGAAAAAAGTTTTACAACTAGTTTTCGGCGTTTTCCTTCAAAGTCAAACTAGTGTCCGGGACCACAACATAAGCCATTTCCATCAAAATCAATGATCGAAAGGGACTCCAATGTTCTCCTAGGTCCCATATTTAATGATGGTGCCGTTTATGTTAATTTTAAATTCGGACCCCCCGGGGCTGATTTTGATGACTTATAGCCTTCGATTTAGGCCATTTCTGGGCGTCCCGGGGCCGGTGCAGATTGCCCCCCCCCCATCTGAAGGGCGCGTTCCCAATCAATAAGTAACACCCATGGCGAGGCTTGCCCCCAGGAACACCTTTTATAGCCCATTTTCTGCGTTTTCTTTCAAAATCCGACACGTGTACGGGACCACCATATAGGCCATTTCCAACCAAATCAACGGTCGAAAAGGACTCCAATGGACTCCAAGGGCCCATATTTGTCGAAAGTGCCGTTTTCGTCTTTTCATTTCGAACCCCTCAAGGCCGATTTTCATTTCTTATAGCCTTCGATTTCGGCCATTTCCGGGGCATTTCGGGGCCAGGTGGAGATTGACCATCCCATCGAAATGGCGCGTTTTTACAGCAATATAAGCCCCACCCATGGCGACAGTTGCCCCCAGGAACACCTTTTACAACCCGTATTGGGCGTTTTCCTTCAAAGCCCAATACGTGTCCGGGACAACCATATAGGCTATTTCGGACCTAATCAAAGGCCGAAACGGACTCCAACGGCCTCCTTGGGCCCATATTTGTCCGTGGCACAATTTTCGTCAAATTTCGTTCCGAACTCCTAGCGGCCGATCTTCGTGACTTATCGCCTTCAGTTGAGGCCATTTCCAGGACGTCCTGCGGTCCAATGGAGATTGGGGCCGCCATCGCAAGGGCGTTCCCACATCAATTTAAGCCCCACCCGTGGCGACAATTGCCCCCAGGAACACCTTTTACAGCCCGTTTTGGGCATTTCCCTTCAATGCCCGACACGTGTTTGGGACCACCATACAGGCTATTTCGGACCAAATCAATGGCCGAAACGGACTCCAATGGCCTCCTAGGTCCCATATTTGTCCGTGGCACAGTTTTCAACAAATTTCACTCCGGAGCCTCGGGGGCCGATTTTCGTGACTTAAAGCCTTCGGTCGGGGCCATTTCCGGGGCATCCCGGGGCCCGGTGGAGATTGGCCCCACATCACAAGGGCACGTTCAACCTTCAATATAAGCCCCACCGATGGTGACATTGGCCCCTGGAACACCTTTTACATCCCGTTTTCGGCGTTTTCCTTCAAATTCCGACATGTGTCCGGGACCACCAAATAGGCCATTTCCAACCAAATCAATGGCCGAAATGGATTAAGATGGCCTCCTAGGTCCTATATTTATCGATGGTTCCATTTTTGTAAATTTTCATTTCGGACCCCCGGGGCCGATTTTCGTGACTTATAGCCTTCGGTTTCAGCCATTTCCAGGGCATCTCGGGGCCAAGTGGAGATTGGTCTCCCCATCACAAGGGCGCGTCCCCACAATAATATAAGCCCCACCCACAGCAACATTTGCCCTCGGAAAAAATATTTTACAACTAGTTTTCGGCGTTTTCCTTCAAAGTCCGACAAGTGTCCGGGGCCACAACATAAGCCATTTCCAGCAAAATCTATGACCGAAAGGGACTCCAATGACCTCCTAGGTCCCATATTTAATGATGGTGCCGTTTTCGTTAATTTTAAATTCGGACCCCCGGGCTGATTTTCATGACATAGCCTTTGGTTTCGTCCATTTCGGGGCGTCCCAGGGCCCAGTGAAGATTGCCCCCCTCCCATTGCAAGGACGCGTTCCCAATCAATATAAGTACCACCCATGGAGACACTTGCCCATAGGAACGCCTTTTATAGCCCGTTTTTTGCGTTTTCTTTCAAAGTCCGACACGTGTCTGAGACCACCATATAGCAATTTCCAACCAAATAAATGGTCGAAAAGGACTCCAATGGACTCTTAGGGCCCATATTTGTCGATAGTGCCATTTTCATCAATTTTCATTTCGGACCCCTGGGCCGATTTTCGTGACTTATAGCCTTCGAATTCGGCCATTTCCGGGGCATCTCGGGGCCAGGAGGAGATTGACTCTCCCATCACAAGGTTGCATTTTTACATCAATATAAGCCCCACCCATGGCGACAGTTGCCCTCGGGAACACCTTTTACAACCCGTTTTGGGCTCTTTCCTTCAAAGCCCGACACGTGTCCGGGAGCACCATATAGGCTATTTTGGACCTAATCAAAGGCCGAAACGGACTCCAATGGCCTCCTAGGCCCATATTTGTCCGTGGAACAGTTTTTTTCAAATTTCGTTCCGGACCCCTGGGGCCGATTTTCGTGACTTATAGCCTTCATTCGAGGCCATTTCCAGAGCGTCCCTGGGCCCGGTGGAGATTTGGCCCGCCATCGCAGGGGCGCGTTCCCACATCAATTCAAGCCCCACCTATGGCGACAGTTGCCCTCGAGAACACCTTTTACAGCCCGTTTTGGGCGTTTTCCTTCAAAGCCCGACACGTGTCCAGGACCACCATATAGGCCTTTTCGGACCAAATCAATGGCCGGAACGGGCTCCAACTGCCTCCTAGGGCACATTTTTGTCCGTGGCACAAATTTCGTCAAATTTCATTCCGGACCCCAGGGCTAATTTTCGTGAGTCAAGGTCATATCCAGGGTGTCCCGAGGCCCGATGGAGATTGGGCCCGCCATTGCAGGCCCGTTCCCACATCAACATAAGCCCCACCCATGGCGATAGTTGCCCTCGGGAACACCTTTTGCAGCCCGTTTTGGACGTTTTCCTTCAAAGCCCAACACGTGTCCGGGACCACCATATAGGCCATTTCGGACCAAATCAATGGACGAAACGAAGTCCAATGGGCTCCTCGAGCTTATCTTTGTCCGTGGCACAGTTTTCGTCAAATTTCATTCCGGACCCCCCGGGCCGATTTCCAGGGAGTCCTGGGGCCCGGTGGAGATTGGGCCTACCCTTGCAAGGGCGCGTTCCCACAACAATATAAGCCCCACCCACGGCGATAGTTGCCCCCGGGAACACATTTTACAGCCCGTTTTGGGTGTTATCCTTCAAATCGTGACATGTGTCCGCGACCACCTTACATGCCATTTCGGACCTAATCAAAGGCCGAATTGGACTCCAGTGGCCTCCTAGGACCCTATTTGTCCGTGGCACAGTGTAAGTCAAATTTCTTTCCGGAACCCAGGGGCCGATTTTCGTGACTTATATCCTTCCGTCGGGGCCATTTCCGGGGCGTCTCGGGCCCGATGGGGATTGGACCCGCCATCGCAAGGGCGCGTTCCAACAAAAATATAAGCCCCACTGATGGCGACGGTGGCCCCCGAGAACACCTTTTATAATCCGTTTTGGGCGTTTTCCTTCAAAGCGCGACACTTGTCAAGGACAACCATATAGGACATTTCGCACCAAATCAATGGTTGAAACGGACTCCAATTGCCTCCTAGGGTCCATATTTGTCCGTGGCACAGTTTTCGTCAATATCATTCTGGTCCCTGACAGCCGATTTTCGTGACTTATAGCCTTTGGTCGAAGCAATTTCCGGGGTGTCTCAGAGCTCCGTGGAGATTTGGCCCGCCCTCGCACGGGCGCGTTTCCACATCAATATAAGGCCCTCACATAGCGACAGTTGCCCCCGGGAACACCTTTTACAGCCGTTTTGGGCGTTTTCCTTCAAAGCCTGACACATGTCTTGGACCACCATATAGAACATTTTGGACCGAATCAATGGCCGAAACGGACTCCAATGGCCTCCTAGGGCCCATATTTTTCCGTGGCAGAGTTTTCGTTGAATTTCTTTCAGGACCCCCAAGGGTCGATTTTCGTGACTTATAGCCTTCGTTCGGGGCCATTTACGGGGCGTCCCGGGGCCCTCCATCGCAGAGGCGCGTTCCCACATCAATATAAGCCCCACCCATGTAGACAATTTTCCCCGGGAACACCATCTGCATCACGTTTTGGGCGTTTTCCTTCAAAGCCTGACACGTGTCCGGGACCACCATATAGCCCATTTCCGACCACATCAATGGCCTCCTAGGGGCCATATTAGATCGTGGCTCAATTTACGTCAAATTTCGTTCAGGACCCTCAGGGTCCGATTTTTGAGACTTATAGCCATCAGTCGGGGCCTTTTTAGGGCGTCCCTGGGCCTGGTGGAGATTGGGCCCGCCATCTCAAGGGCGCGTTCCCTCATCAATCTAAGTCCCACCCATGGCGACAATTGCCCCCGGGAACACCTTTTGTAGCATGTTTTGGGCGTTTTCTTTCAAAGCCCGACACGTGTACATGACCATCATGTAGGCCATTTTAGACGGGGCCATTTCCGGGGCCGAGGCCCGGTGGAGATTGGGCCCGCCAACGCAGGGGTGCGTTCCCACATCAATATAAGCGCCACCCATGGAGGCAGTTGCCCGCCGGGAACACCTTTCACAACCCTGTTTTGAGCGTTTACCTTCAAAGCATGACACGTGTCCGGGACCACCATATAGGTCATTTCGAACCAAAGGCCATATAGGCCACTTTGGACCAAATCAATGGCCGAAACGGACTCCAATGGCCTCCTAGGGCTCATATTTGTCCGTGGCACAGTTTTCTTGAAATTTCATTTCGGACCCCCAGGGGCCGATTTTCGTGACTTATAGCCTTCGGTAGAGATTGAGCCCGCCACCGCAGAGGCGCGTTCCCACATCAATATAAGCCCTACCCATGGCGGCAGGTTCCTCTGGGAACACCTTTTACAGCCCGTTATGGGCGTGTACCTTAAAAGCATGACATGTGTTCGGGACCACCATATAGGCCATTTCGGACCAAAGGCCATATAGGCCATTTTGGACCAAATCAATGGGGCCTCCTAGGGCCCATATTTGTCGTCGGCACAGTTTTCGCGAAATTTCATTCCGGACCTCCAGGGGCTGATTTTCGTGACTTATACCCTTCGGTCGGGGCCATTTTCGGGCTTCCCGGAGCTCGATGGAGATTGGGCCCGCCATCGCAGGGGCGCGTTCCTACATCATTATAAGCCCCACCCATGGCGGAAGTTGCCCCCGGGAACACCTACTATAGCCCGTTTTGGGCATTTTCCTTCAAAGCATGACACTTGTCCGGGACCACCATATAGGCCATTTCGTACCAAAGGCCATATAGGCCATCTTGGACCTAATCAATGGCCGAAACGGACTCCAATGGCCTCCTAGGGCCCATACTATTCCGTTGCACATTTTTCGTGAAATTTCATTCCGGACCCCTGGGGGCCAATTTTCGTGACTTATAGCCTTAGGTCGGGGCCAATTCCAGGGCGTCCCAGGCTGGCGGAGATTGGGCCCGCCATCGTAAGGGCTTGTTCCCACATCAATATAAGCCCAACCCATGGCGACAGTTGCCCCCGTGAACACCTTTTACAACCTGTTCATGGCGTTTTCCTTCAAAGCATGACACGTGTCCGGGACCACCATATAGGCCATTTCGGACCAAACCAATTGCCGAAACGGACTCCCATGGCCTCCTAGGGCCCGTATTTGTCCATGGAACAGTTTTCGTGAAATTTCATTCCAGACCCCTTGGGGCCTATTTTCGTGATTTATAGCCTTCGGTCGGGGCCATTTCTGGGGCGTCCCAGGGCCTGGTGGAGATTGGGCCCGGCATCGCAGGGGCGCGTTCCTACATCAATATGAGCCCCACCCAGGGAGGTTTTCCCCTTGGAACA
>ONZA01013993.1:0-12781 GCA_900322205.1 Kewa caespitosa | reverse complement strand
CCCCCCCCCCCCCCCCGGGTCGCGCGGGCGCGTTCGCACATCAATATAAGCCTCACGGATGGCGACACTTGCCCCAGGAGCAACTTTTACAGCCCGTTTTGGACGTTTTCCTTCAAAGCCCGACACGTGTCGGAACCACCATATAGGCCATTTCGGACCAAAAAAGGCACTCCAATGGCCTGCTAGAGCCCATATTTGTCCGTGGCACAGTTTTCGTCAAATTTCATTCAGGACCCCCGGGCCGATTTTCGTGACTTATAGCCTTCGGTCTGGGCCATTTCTGGACGTCCCGGGCTCGGTGGAGATTGGGCTCGCCATGGCAACGGCGCGTTCCACATCAATATAAGCCACACCCATGAAGACAATTGCCCAGCCCGTTTTGGGCGTTTTCCTTCAAAGCCTGACACGTGTCCGGGACCACCATATAGGCCATTTCGGAGTAAATCAATGGTCGAAATGGACTCCAATGGCCTCCTACGGCCCATATTTGTATGTGGCACAGTTTTCATCAAATTTCATTCCGAACCCCTTGGGGCCGATTTTCATGACTTATAGCCTTCGGTTTCCGGGGCGTCCCGGGGCTGGTGGAGATTGGCCGCCTATCGCAAGGGCGTTCCCACATCAATATAAGCCCCACCCATGGCAACACTTGCCCGCGGGAACACATTTTACAACCCGTTTTCAGCGATTTCCTTCGGAGCCGACACATGATCGGGACCACCATGTAGGCCATTTTTGACCAAATCAATCGCTGAAACGAAGTCCAATGGCCTACTAGGGCCCTTATTTGTCCATGGTGTCGTTTTCGTCAATTTACATTTCGAACCCCTCGGGGCTAATTTTTTTGACTTGTATGCTTCGGTTTCGGCCATTTCTAGGGCGTCCCTCGTCCTGTGGAGACTGGGAGCCCCATCGCAAGGGCGCGTTCCCACATCCATATAAGCCACACGCATGACGACACTTGCCCCCGGAAACACCTTTTACAACCCGTTTTCGGCGTTTTCCTTCGGAGCGCGACACGTGTACGGGACCACTATATAGGCCATTTTTACCAAAGCAATGGCTGAAACGGACTCCAATGGCCTCCTATGGCCCATATTTATCCATGAAACTGTTTACGTCAATTTTCATTTCGGACCCCCGGGGCCAATTTTCGTGACTTATAGCCTTCGGTTTTGGCCATTTTCGGGGCGTCCCGGCCGTGCAGAGAGTGGCTGCTCCATCGCAAGGGCGCGTTCCCACATTAAGCCCCAGCGATGGCGACACTTGCCCCCGGCACCTTATACAGCCCGTTTTCAGCGTTTTCCATAAGAGCCCAACAGTTGTCCAAGACCACCATACACGCCATTTTTGACCAAATCAATGGCCGAAACGGACTCCAATGGCCTCCTAGGGCCCATATTTGTTGATGTTGTCATTTTCGTCAATTTTTATTTCGGACTCGTAGCCTCGATTTCGGCCATTTTCGGGGCGTCCTGGGCCGGTCCACATCGCAAAGGCACATTTCCACATTAATATAAGCCCTACCCATGGCGACACTAGCCCATGGAAACACCTTCTATAGCCCGTTTTCGGCGTCTGCCTTCAAAGTCCGACATGTGTCTGGGACCACCATATAGGTCATTTCCAACCAAATCAATGACCGAAACGGACTCCAATGGCCTCCTAGGGCCCATATTTGTCAATGGTTCCATTTTCGTCAATTTCGATTTCGAACCCTTCGGGCCGATTTTCGTCTCTTTGGTTTCGGCCATTTCCAGGGCGTCTCAGGGCTCGGTGGAGATTGCCCCCCTCCCCCAATCGCAATGGCGCGTTCCCACATCAATATAAGCCCCACCCATGGAGACACTTGCCCCCGGGAACACCTTTTACAGCCCGTTTTCGGCGTTTTCCTTCAAAGTCCGACACGTGTTCGGAACCACCACATAGGCCATTTCCAACCAAATCAATGGCCGAAACAGACTGCGACGGCCTCCTAGGGCCCATATTTGTCGATGGTGACGTTTTCGTCAATTTTCATTTCGGACCCCCGGGGCCGATTTTCGTGACTTATAGCGTTCGGTTTCAGCCATTTCCGGGGCGTCCTGGGGCCGGAGAATTTGGCCCCCGCATTGCAAAGGCGCGTTCCCACATCAATATAAGCTCTTCCCATGACGACACTTGCCCCCGAAAAGACCTTTTATAGCCCGTTCTCGGCGTTTTTCTTCAAAGTCCGACACGTGTTCGGGACCATATAGGTCACTTCCAAC
Organism: Kewa caespitosa; assembly: GCA_900322205.1. NCBI lineage: Eukaryota > Viridiplantae > Streptophyta > Magnoliopsida > Caryophyllales > Kewaceae > Kewa > Kewa caespitosa. The sequence continues at coordinate 10,532 of ONZA01013993.1, read as the reverse complement.
CAAATCAATGACTGATATGGACTCCAATGGCCTCTTAGGGCCCATATTTGTCGATGATTTCATTTTCGTCAATTTTGATTTCGGACCCCATGCCGATTTTCGTGACTTATAGCCTTCGGTTTCGGCCATTTCCAGGGTGTTTCGGGGCCCGATGGAGATTAGCCCCCTTATCGCAATGGCGCGTTCCCACATCAATATAAGCCCCACCCATGACGACACTTGCCCCCGGGAACACCTTTTACAGCCTGTTTTCTCAGTTTTCCTTTAAAGTCCGACATGTGTCCGAGACCACCACATAGGCCATTTCCAACCAAATCAATGGCCGAAAAAAACTCCAACGGTCTCCTAGGCCCCATATTCGTCGATGGTGTTGTTTTCATCAATTTTCATTTCGGGGCCCTTGGGGCCAATTTTCGTGACTTATAGCCTTCGATTCCGGTCATTTCCGGGACGTCCTAGGGCTCGGTGGAGATTGCCCTCCCCCCCCCCCTCCCCAATCACAAGGGCGCGTTCCCACATCAATATAAGCCCCACCTATGGCGACACACTTGCCCCCGGGAACACCTTTTACAGCCCGTTTTCGGCATTTTCCTTCAAAGTTCAACACATGTCCGGGACCACCATATAGGCAATTTGTAACCAAATCAATGGCCGAAACAGACTCCAATGGCCTCCTAGGGCCCATATTTGTCGATGGCGCCGTTTTCGTCAATTTTCATTTCGGACTCCCCGGGGCCGATTTTCGTGACTTATAGCCTTCTGTTTCGGCCATTTCCGGATCGTCCCGGGGCCGGTGGAGATAGGCCCCCCATCGCAAGGGCGCGTTCCCACATCAATATAAGCTCCACCCATAGCGACACTTGCCCCCGGTAACACCTTTTACATCCCGTTTTCGCCATAAGGAGGCCAATGGAGTCCATTGCGGTCGATGATTAAGTCGAAAATGTCTTATGTGGTGGTCCCAGATACATTTCATAAGTTGAAGAAAAACTCATAAAATGGGCCATGAAAGGTATTTTTGGGAGAAAGTACCGCCATGGGAAGGACTTATATTGATGTGGGAATGTTCTCTAACAATTGGGGGATAACTGTTTAGTGTGACCATGACGCCCTGGAAAGTCATGGAAAAACAGTCACATGGGTTTGAAATGAAAAGTGATGAACATGGAACCATTAATAAATATGGCCCCGAGGAGGCCATTGGAGCCCGTTGCGATCAATGAATGGGTCGGAATGTTGTAAATGGTTGTCCCGGATACGGGTTAGGCTTTGAAGGATAACGCTAAAAATGGTCCGCAAAAAGTTTTTCCGAGGGGAAGTAGCACCATGTTTAGGACTTATATTTATGTGGGAATGTCCCCTAGTGATTGTAGTGATTGGGGTAATTCTCCAACGGGTCATAGAATGCCCCAAAAATGCCCGAAATCGAAGGTTACAAGTCACCAAAAAACGATCCTTAGGGGTCCGAAGTGAAAAGTGATGAAAATGTTACCATTGATAAATATGATCCCAAGTAGGGCATTAAAGTCCATTGCGGTCGATGATTGGGTCAAAAATGTCATACATGATGCTGGGTACGGGTCCGACTTGGAAGGAAAATGCCAAAATGGGCCATGCGAGGACAAATGCCACCATGGACAAGACATATATTGATGTGGGAATGTCCCCTAACGATTGGGTGGGTAATTTTCCACCGAACACCAGGAGGGTACGAAAATGCCCGACATCGAAGGTTGTACTATAAGTCACAAAAAAATGGTCATGGGTGTGCGAAAGGAAAAGTGATGGAAATTGTATCATTGACAAATATGACCTCGAGGAGTCAATTGAAGTCCATTGCGGTCTTCGATTGGATCTAAAATGACGTATATGGTGTTTTTGGGTACGGGTCAGACTTTGAAGGAAAGCCGAACACCTGATGTAACCTGTATAGACAATTGGTATCACAGTCAATTCTAGTATTCCTAATGAAGATGGTGGAAGGATCACAAACCTAATCACCGATCACAAGCAGAAAAAGGACCCAGAACCAATTGCAAAAGGGTTTATCATCAATCTTTCAAAAATCCCACTTGATTGTGACTTATAACAAAAGTACATAACAATTCAGAAAAGTAATACCCAATGGCAAATCATAATTGGGATTAATGTTTCACCTAAACTGAAGAAAGTGCAAATTATATCAAGAAACTTTTACCGTTTTTCTCGGTGACAAGGGTCAACTAGAAACATGTGGCTCATTTTATTGGAGCAAACAGCAACAGGAAGCTGATAGTGAGTTTGCTCCAATAAAATTATGCCTTATTTGGTGAGTTTGCTCTGATTCTCCGGATCTTGTTACTACTTAAGAGTTTTTGTATTGTCTTGTCATTCTTCATTAGCATGCCTCCAATTTTGGTATCATGTCCTTTCAATTCAACCAACTTAATCAATTTTTTAGGTGATCACACTACATGTTAGTCTATTTCTACCTCATGATTCACATGAATTTATCAACCTAGCCTGACATTTGCCGCAGATTAAGCCCAATAGTGTCATGTAAGGTGTGCATGGATTAGTTTGAAGATGCTATTTATCATTCTCATGTAATAATTGGTTTAAGCTTACATTCTTAGTGCGTGATAAGTAATTTGAAACTGTGACAGAAACAAATTATATTTATAGTATTTGTTAATTTACAGAGATAGATAATTAGTGAAGCAATTTCAAAGAGCAAAGTCGGCAAAACCACATTACAAAACTTCACTAAAATAAATATTTGAAATGACCACTTGTAATTTCAATTACATTCCATAACTTAATGCTAAATCATATGGAAGACGTCCTTTTCGACGCATTAATTCAGATGATTTTAACTAAGTGAGCTGTCGTCAGCAATCCAAAACTCCAGAGGATGAAAAAGTCATCATAATTTATAGAATAGTAGGTCTTGTGTAGATTTAGAATATGTTCAGTTCATCTGTAGTGTATACACTTCAACTCAGTTTAGATCAGTTAAATTCAGTGTTTTACAATTTTATTCATTGTTTTACAATATAGTTACTATCGTTACAGTTTAGTTTAGTTAATTTTAGTTCAGTTAATTTCAGTTTGTCGAACACCGCCTTAGTTCATTGTAGGGGCCACCATTTATGGGGTGACTAGTACATTATGCGGAGGTAACTATCAAGTAGACTTCTATTCAGAGAGGGGTAACTCCACCACCTTCAAATAGGTGACTCCTAATTGGTCTATCTCCATCCCTAAAGGCTAAACCAAACCTATAAGAGAATTTGGCTTTAACGAAACCCATAGCTGTGATTGCAAGACTTCCACAAGCAGATCCCATCAATATCTTCAGCTTGGGATTAATTTGATATTGTTTTCAGCATAACAGCAACTGCCCCAGCACCAACCAGTTTGCCAACCTAATCAGTAATCAATTTTCCAGAAACATAATAATCCAACCAGCAAAATTCTCCAAGGACAATTCTTAACCATAATTTTGTCTACAGTCTCTCAACTGCCTCCACGTCAGGAGGGGATATATGTTGGAGTCACAACTTAAAAATCCAATTAAATGCAATCAATCCCAAGTTATATAGGGGGGGCACCATCACATGGGAGCAGCAATCAATCAAAATGGATGTACATGAGACATATGTCTGGATATTTGGTGGAATTAAATGATGCTTAACATCATTCTTCTCAGTTTCCTGTTCAACTATATACCCCCCCAAAAGAAACGGTTAGGACTTAGGAAGAGAAGGTATACTTATAATACCTCCAAAATAAATAAAAAAGGAAAGCATAGTTGTTCGTCTTGTTCTCGTCAATTTTGTTGAAAGAGTCACTGTTGACAATTTCTCACTTTGGATTAAAATGGTCTAAATCAAAGTGGTTGATTAATATAAACTAGTTTCTGGTACACTCAATGCGTGCATCCACAATTGCTTATTGTCACATTGTTTGTTAGATATACAACATAGTTTTAAAAAAAATAGATACTTTAGGATTTGACTACTTTTTTATTAGGTTTGCAATTTGGTTGTGTTGATTTCATGTGGAATTTTGCTGGTGTTTGTTAGGTTTGTTCATGTTATTATTTTTACAACTGATATGATCATGTGCCGAGAGAGGGTGACAAGTTGGAGAAAGGGGTGTGAGAGGGAGGTTGGAGTATGTCTATTACTATTGAAATTTGGGAGTTTTATTTTTAAATTTTTTTATTTTTTTGGTTGCGACTTGTGAGTGGTATTTTTGGTATTCGCAAAATGGTACACCAAAAGCTGTTTGGTTTTCTGGCTTTATATATAACATAGATACTCTCCTTTAGAAACTGTGACGATTAAACACTTCATGTCAAAGGTATGCAGGAAAATATCTCTATATACGACTAGGGTATAGTCGTATTTGTGAGAGGCATTTTGGTGACGATAATGATTGTTATTCATCTGTTCAGAAACAAACCTTGCCTAGAGGATCCGGTTGCACCATGATCTTCAAAATTTTGGACAGATAACTGAAAGTAAGCTTTGCAGTTGCACCCTGAAAAAAGGAAAACAGAAAAATGTAAGAATAAGAATGTGAAACATGTGGGAAAGATCCACCTAACAGAAAGCAGAGAAAGAGTGATCAAAGTTGTCAAGGACTCATAGGTAGATGTGCTAATTACTGTGCCTCTGTTGTTTAGCAAAAAAAAAATTACTGTGCCTCTGTTTAGCTGAAATAAATAAGAAAAGGAGCTTAAAAGTACTTCCCTTGTTCATAAGGATTCATATGGGTAGGAACATGCATATTAGACACTAGATTCCAATGCTGAACCAGAATAGACAGGAAGTTTCGGGACACCTGCACAAACTGTCAGAGTTAAACCAACATGTTAACAGTGAGCTAGAAATCAGTAACAAGCCCAACAACACATTAGTATGCCTACAGCACAAATAGAAGATACCTTGCAGCCATCTAAACAAGCAATTTAGGAGAGTATGAGTCATATATCAAAGGCATCTTCACTATACTTTGCAAAATGGCTTCAACTTGGTCCTCTTTTGATGCATAATTTTCAATATCTCAAAAACTTCCTTCTGAACTCGTTATATTTGCGTCAAACATGGAAGTCAAATTATCTCTGATAAGTGCATTAGAGCACAATTTTAAATCCCACACACTGGTTACAGACAAGGTAGTGTGTTCATCTTCAGAAACTCTCTGTTGGCACATTGGAGATATCTCAGAAACGTGTTTGTGTGCCATACAGAAGACACCATTCACAACATGTTTCAATGTTCTTGTCCTAAAATAGCTCAGCATGACTCATGAGGACATTAGTCGTGGGAGGACCACAAGAGCTGAATGAGCCAGTATCAAAATCGTCGATAGCAACAGATAGTCCACTATCCCTCAAGAGAACATAAGAATCCTAATTCAACACGTCGTAGCATAATAACCTTGGTGAAACCAACTGAATGTGGAAATTAAAGTTTCCCCGCAGTAGATTTCATGATCACCAGCCACCAAGCACATCTGGAGCAGTTCAAAATACTTTGATGTTGCCTCCAAAAGCCATATTATATACTGTAGTATACCCATCAGTACCAGAAGATAACTCATATTTTCTGCAGGATACCAAGGTATAAAACTGCCATTCAACCGTCGTCTGACTGAACTTTGAAATACAAACTTATAACTGGATCAAATCCTGATCTGTTTTGAGGTTTGAATGCACCTTAAATGGTACAACCTTTCCATCACGTTTGACAAGTCAATAGTATCATTGGAAGTAGAAGATCAAGAAGAAAGGTTGTGCAATGGTAATTGCCAAATTACAGTCCTCATGTTGCCAAATATTCTCAATGGAGAGCAGTGGTGTCTCGGCTGTTTAGAGCTGAGAGCTCTAAATACTGAAATATAATCCACAGCTCACTGGTTCGAGTCCCCTTGGGATCACTGGAGGTTTTCCTCGTCGATAACTTCAGGGCCCATGGGATTACAAGCAAACATTGGACATCCATGATATCAAAAAAGATAAAACTAATAAGACCTCAACATGGCTATGCTCTTAGATTTGCTCCAAGATCCCACTCCCTCATGAAGATAATCACATGCTGGGTATAAGCACATGAACACGTGTCCATTTTCGAGAGTGTATATTAGCTAACAAGAATTAAGCTCTGGTAGAAACACTCCCAAGATATACCATCAGTCCATAATTACTATCCTATCTTCCTTTGGAGCTCCATATGAGGAAAAATATTTCTGACAAGCAAAATTTCAACGAGCTAGCAGAAGACTTGTGTGAAGTACATGAAGTCCATATTTCGATCTGAAAAACACCAACAATTAATGTAGGTACTTTTGCTGACATTTGCAAGATAATATATACCAGATACACTTTGGGACCAAAATACCTTCCCATTCATACACAAGAAAGTTTTGACCAGAACAATGGTCTATCAGGAATCCCGCTGAAAATTTCAGGCATGAATGAAGTTTCTGTACTTCTCAACAGCCCCAAATACTGGCAAACTCATGGTTCTGATATTGTATCAGTCACAGCGATATTTAGGGGAGATATACATGCCTCAATATGAATGCTGTCACAAAATAGTAAATACATTATACATCATAACCACAATGGTCAAGGTCAAAACTCAACTTTATGCTTTTCAAAGATAGCAATTAGGTTTGGGTAAACTTTGATCACCGTGGGGTGATTGCTAGTCATTAGGTTTTCTTCAAGATAACCAGTGCAGCCTGCACTTCAGTGACATAATGATTCTGATGCAAGACTAAGTCCAGTGTCAACTTACTAGCACAAAAATTTTCCAACACCATTTGCAAGTCAGAAGTAACTGCCTGAATCATGAAGCATAGAAACTTCAGTTGAATGCTTTTCAATGAATAAAAGTTGAAAGTTTCGGTGATGATTACTTCAATACTAGTAGAGATCAAGTACTCTCTTAACTACGAGGAGCTCCTGAATAAACAGTGACAAGAATGCTGTTTAAGAGACGCTATGAGATGACGAGGTTTTCTTTTATCAGAATTCAGAGTAAGTGCTGACAAAAACTACCCCAGATGAGACTAGATTTATGCCGATAAGATCCAGCAGGACAACCTGTAACTGTAAGAGTGATTTGAACAAAAGCAGACCACTTCGCCTACGAAAGTATGGATCATTATACTCTTTTTCTTTTGAAAAGCAGACTAAACTTATAAATCAATAACAAATAAATTGCTACCCACATCTGTCCTTACCAATGCTACAAGTTTCAAAGAATATTCAGGTGTTTCACAGAGAAACAAAGATGAGAGCATAGAAATAAAGTGGCTAAAGCAGTGAATGATTCATCATCATGCCTCAAATAAGGTCCTGCAAGACAAGGTAGGGGGTCTGATGTCTGCAAGCTTATCCCTGCAAAAAAGAAAAAGGAAAAAGAAAACAGAGTCGTTTCCATCAGCCCCATGATTTAAACTGTGTGTGGACTGCCTGCAACTTCAAAGGCAATAAAAACCACATGAGCAATTAAGCCAGTTTGACTTTGTCTATTATAACCCAAAGCTGAGAAAAGACAATCATCGTACTAGGAATAAGCAGTTCCTAATCAAAAACTACTGCTTTCCAACGATTACCATAACTTGAATCCATACTAACAATATGTATGAGTCCTATATAGTACCCCTACAAACAACTGTCATTATCCTCCACAATCATCAATTTAAAAGCAGTATGCCTTTCTTCTCACAGATTAGAAAACTATGACATTTGACATCAGAGAGCAAACTACCTGTACTATCTTGATATATCACATCAAAACTCTGGTACATATATGTATAATTGTATAAAATTAGCTTAATTAATCTTTAGTTTCTATGCAAGAGCGTAAAACTTACCCAATATTCTGATAGTTATGGCTTTAAGAAGAATACTAAGGCTACATTTTCTCTAAATCTGATGAAAGTATGAAACAAACTACAGCCATTACATAAGAAATGGGATCTCACACCTTTTAGGGAGGAGATCATTGCTTTTAAAGAAATCAAGTTGGTTTTGCAACACATTTATCATAGATGAAACTTGCCACATTGCAGCAGCACTAGGACTCGCTGTTCCGTAAAGCTATGCAGAGTGCATAGAGTACGACAGCAAGTCCACTATTAATCAGATAAATCAAGAGAGAAATAAGAAATTATATAGCACATGATTGATATAAACAGTTGAAAGAATAGAAGGTATTGCTGTTGTCCCATTACTAAAATGCCTTTTCATCTCTAGCTTATCATCGAGTCCATTACTTTCACATTAAGCTTACACCAAACAAACTACCATTCGTTTTAAAAATTACTCATGTTTACTCTCATGCCATAAAAAAGGTTGTAAGCTTAAGAAGGCAACTCATAGTCACATACTTTCCCAAATAGCTAGTTATCTTAAAGATCTCATAAATAAATTTGCTTCTTCACATTCCAATACAACAAGAAGACTGTCACATTGACACTACAAAACTCTTCAAAGGTACATATAACTGAGCGACCATATAAATAGGACATGAATCAGCAATTTCATTATAAGAAAGAGATAAAGATGGAAACGTAGTTCTCATCTAAGAAAAAGTAGGAAATGGAACCTTTTTAAGATCCACTAATCGGGATACCCTTAGGCAGCCTCAAGATTCTGGCCCAACATCCTTCAGCAACATGCATTCAAGGCTCTGATGGCCTCAAACGGAAAAATGCAGCAGCCAGCCAAGCATAAAAGAGACATCAATAGCTCATCATAAGCTGCTAATGCAACGAATCTGATGCAGATACTGGCACAGTCACACCAAGAATAAGGTGGCAGATCCCAGTATCATCTTTAGGCATTCAGAAGCAAGGTCTAGAAGCCCCCTACTGTAGCCCTGGAAATGCAGGGGGAAGTATCAATAATGTCCTGAACAGAAACTTTTTTTCTTTTCACTCATTTGTGGTAAATGAAACAATCCACATGCCAAGCGACACGATCAGTAATATACTTCCTCAAAATGAATCTTTTGAACTATACAACCGTACAGAGAATCACAAGTGAGCATTCCAAAGTATGCTGAGAGATAAGAGCACACATGACTGCCTTCTTGAATAAGTAAGAAGGCGATAACTATCATAATGACACAAAGCACATTAAGAAGCCAAAGGCACGAATGACTGCAAAATTACAGAAGAAAAGCACCATTCGTGCACAGGGATCAAGATGCCAAGACTCAAACTACAAATACGAATCTGCCTGTCATCATGCCTTACAAATAGGTTCTCAAAGATAGGAAGAGACAGAAGACGGAAACAACATATGGACAAGAATCAACTCATAGCTACAAAACATTCACTTCTTTATCATAGTGTCAAGTACAGATGATTGTAGGTAAACCATTGAAATGATAATGCTAATATACAGCAGCAGAAGAGACAACTAATTTTGCTTTACACTTGCAAAGTCATTCAAAGAACCTGATTTTTGCTGTACCAATCGAAGAGATTGTGGGAAAAATAAAAATTTATTTGTCACCTAGAGCGAATGCAGGCACTAGATGAAACCAAGTTCCTTATCTCCATCAAATGCTCATCATTTGATATATGCAGAGAATCACGAAGGTTGGTCAATAACATTTCCTGTTCCCAACTTAATGGACCTGATGCATGCAAAGCCTCTATGGTACAACGATAAGCATGCAACTCTAACCTATGGATTCCGTCCATCAACTCCTCATGTGTAGGAAGGACAAAAGGTCCTTCCTCAGGTCTCAACTGGCAAAATGATTCAGCATCACTAGACTGACTGTCATTATCTCCAAATGGATGTCCAGCAAAAACATGATGCAAATTATGCGAGTAGTTCCCATTGACACTACAACTACCAACAGATGATGAGACACTGTTATCATCATTGGATTCTAAGCTTAATGACCGTGAACATCCAACAGCACCGCCTGTTCTCTCGCTCTCCATAATCAGTTCAGAACACCCAGTTATTTTGTTGGTAAAACAAGGATGCATGCAATTTTCACCCAGCATTTCTCTTGAGCAAGCAACATTATCTACCTTTTCAGGTAATAAGGGTTGCTGCATAACATTGAACTGACGCCACATCACTTGTTTCTCCCTCAATCTTTGTTTTCGGTTGCGCCCTGCATGTGCTTCAATCAGGGAATGTTCAGATGACTTTCTCTTCAAAGTTCCTGAAGGAATTGCATGCGTCTCCAGAGTATGATTGATGTTTGTTGAGGGAATACGGTCATCTTTGACACATCGACTCACATTAGTGCCCAATTTCTGATGATTGTCGTCATTCTGAGTTGATGGTAACCTGAACTTCAGATCTTCACATTTATTGGACGCCTGCATAAATTAGATGAAGTACAAATGAACAAACTGTTCTATTCCCATTACTACTACAAGATTCAACGACAAGATGTACAAGTTTCTCCCTACAATCCGGGGAAATGCAAGTACAGAAAAAGTAGGTTTTACCAGCAGCGAAGATCAACAAAAAAAAAAAAAAAAAAAAAAAAAAAAAA
>ONZA01013957.1:104143-114354 GCA_900322205.1 Kewa caespitosa | reverse complement strand
AACGTTTTATCAAAAAATAAAAAATAATGGAGTTCGATTAGGGTTGTGAGCTAGGTTTTCACTCTCGGTACATGTTAGGGTTTTCCTCTTAACTTGCGCATGCCATGGAAAGGAGAAGACGCGGCCGCCACAACCAAGGCCACCGGGGAGGTAGAGGTAGAGGGAGAGGTCTTCAAAACAACAACGAATCTACCATCCTAAATAGAGAAACGATCCTACCTCAATCCAATGGAACAGTAACCACTCATAGCACCAATGTAATAGTGAACCCAGCAACTGCAATACCTCAGATGGTGCAAGAAACTACTCCACCGGCTTCAGCACCGGTCACCCATGGGTCTTCTAGCATTCCAGGAACTAGAAGGCACCTTCAAATGGAATCTGGACAGCCATCCAACTAACTATGAGACTGGCAGACCTGGTTAAAGAGGATATGGGAATAGATTTGAACTTCCAACCCTCTACTAAAATCGATAAACCAAGGAAGATGTTCAATCTGAGATTGAATATTGGGAGCAATCTGTTGTTTGTTTCATTTTGGGGGCCAATCCTCCATATCAGTTAATGTCTGGATTCTTGAATCGTATTTGGGGCAGAGATAGGATTGAAAAGGTGATTCTCTTGAAGTCTGGGGTGTTTTTGGTTTGCTTTTATAGCAAACTCCTTAAAAAGGAAGTACTTGCTATGCATGCCTTTCACTTTGACAAGAAACCATTAATAGTTAAACAATGGGATCGGGACATGGAAATAAACAAGGAAGATGTACGGTCAGTCCCAGTGTGGATTCAACTCGCTAGCCTTGACATCAAATATAGGGGGGCCCAAGCATTGAGTATAATATGTAGTGTCATTGGAAAACGTCTCAAATCAGGTAAAGCCACTGTCCAACGTAATAGGCTCAATTATGCCAGAGTCTTTTTTGGGGTAGAAGTGAATCAGCAACTTTAGAAGAAATTTCATTTGAGTATGAAAAGGGGATTTTGTTGTCTCAAATAGTGGAGCATGAGTGGAAACCTTCCTTTTGTGGTTTCTGTAAACTCTTTGGCCATGTGGAAGAGAAATGTAGGAAAAAAAAAAGAAAACAAAATGTTGTGGTACAGGAGGTGGTTCCCCCCTCAACTACTGCAGTGGTTGTGGTCCAGAATGTCCAGGTCCCTGTCCTTCCTGAGGTTGGAATTTTCCCCAATGTGGTTCCTGTAGTGTATTCAAATGGAGAGGAGGAGATAGTGGATATGAATGATGGTTTTACATCTATTAGTAGAAGGGCAATTTTTACCAGAATAACAAATGGTTCTAGGTCTTCCACCAGTGTGCAGAATAACTTCAGTGTTCTTGAAATCTTGTAGGGTCCTACAAGGGGGAATGTTGAGGTCCAAGATCCCGACCCTCCTCCATGAGTAAGTTTGGATTCTGGAATATTATAGGTCTTAATAAGACCTCTAAACAACAAGAAATAAGGCACTTTTGCCAGGTACAAAAAGTTTGCTTGTTGCTATTCTAGAAAACAACGTTGTCAAGAAAAATATCAAAAAATTGTTTGTCCTGGTTGGCATGTGTACATCAATGCCAGTGGTGATGAAAAGAGTAGAATTTGGGTGTGCTGGGACCCTCAAGTCTTTGACACTCAAATCTTAGTGTCTGACTCTCAGTTTTTGCATTGCCAGGTGATGCACAAACCATCCAAAATCTCATTTCTCAACACCTTTGTTTATGCTTTTAATGATTGCAATGTGAGAGCTCCTTTGTGGGACTTTCTTAATTCTCTAAGCCAGAATCTTGCTCCTCCCTAGATTGTGGGTGGTGACTTCAACGGCAGGGTGGGGATGCTGTCCTTTGGCAGGACTTGAGAGAGCTGAAAGCTTGGACTACCTTCACCGGTCTTAATGACTTGGTTTACAGAGGTATTCAACACACTCGGCGTAATAATCAGCATGGGGAAAATAGAATTTACAGCAAATTAGACAGGTTGTTGGTGAAAAATTGTTGGCTTAGTCAACTCACTTCTTCTGAGGCTTTCTTCTACCCTGCAGGGGTTGCTGATCACAGTCTTGGGACTGTGCCATTTTTTGAAGATAAGATTTCTGGCAAAGGGAGTTTCAAATACATTGATATGTGAGGAAAACATGAGGTTTTTCTTTCCATTGTTGCTGATGTGCGGTCCTAGGGATTACAGGGATACTATATGTTCCAACTAGTCAGAAAACTAAAGCTTTTGAAGTGTAAATTGAGGAGTCTCAACCAGTCAGCATTTTCTTATATTCTTCAAAGGAAAGCCAAAGCTTCTCTGGATATGAACAAAATTCAGACTGCTTTACAGCTGGATAGGGCTAACATTGACCTTCAGCAGCATGAGAGCAAATGTTGAAAAGAAGTGAATTGCCTTTATGATGTTGCTTTAAGTTTCCTTCAGCAAAAAAGCAAGGTGGATTGGCTTACACAAGGAGATGGATGTGCTGCTTTTTCTTCTCAGCCATCAAGAAAAGGAGAGCTAGCAACAACAAAGTCTTTAGCATCACGGATAGTATTGGGGTCCTGATTGACAAATTTGATGAGTTTCCCTCCATTTTTCTCAAATACTATACTGACATGTTAGGCACTGCTAGGCCTACATCTTAAGAGGTTGATATGTCTGTTTTTGACCAGGGATATTTATTGAATGATGAAGATAGGAAGAGCTCATGGCTCCTTTTACTGCCAAAGATGTTACCGATGCTTTGTTTGACATCAACCCCATCAAGTCCCCTGGTCCAGACGGGTAAGGGAGTGCTTTCTTGAAGGACTCTTGGAGCATCACTGGTGACCTGGTGACTAAGGAAATTTTGCAATTTTTTGAGAATGGGAAAATGCTGCAATAGGTTTGTGCTGCAACTATTACCTTGATTCTAAAAGCTCCTAACCCCACTTGCCCTTCTGATTTAAGGCCTATAGCCTGCTGCAATGTGCTTCATAAATGTATCATGAAAATGTTGTCCAAGAGAATTAGCCCTGTGTTAGACACACTCATCCATCCATCCTAAGGTGTCTTTATCCCTAGCAGACGTATTTTTCATAACATCCTGGTTAGCCATGACTTGGTTAGAGCTTCCTAAAGGAAGCATACCTATCCTAGCTGCCTCATGAAAATTGATTTACAAAAAGCTTATGATACTGTGAATTGGAGCTTCTTTGAAACTATTCTGCATAGGCTTCACTTCCGTGACCCTATGGTCGAACGGATTATGGTTTGTCTTAAAGTGACTAAGTACTCTTTAGTGGTTGATGGAGGACTGCATGGCTACTTTGCAGCTTCTCATAGCCTTAAACAGGGGGATCCTGCCTCCCCTTCTCTATTTGTTTTTGTGATGGAATACCTGTCCAGATTGCTGACAAGGGCTTCTTCCGTCCCTGGGTTCTCATTTTATACTAGATGTAGCAAGTTGAAGCTGCGACATTTTTGTTTTGCTGATGACCTGCTCTTATTTTGTAAAGTTGATCATAGCTCTTTTCAAATCCTCATGAACTGCTTTCACCATTTTGCTAAAGCTTCTGGTTTGAGAGCTAATCTGACTAAGTCTCAAATGGTGTTTACTTTTGTTCCAGATGACCTCATACAAGCTCTTACTGCAATGACAGTGTTTTCTCTTGGTAAGCTCCCCTTTAGATATTTGGGGGTTTTAGTTACCCCAAAAAAGATTGGTGCTTCAGAATGTCAGATCTTAGTGGATAAGACCACTAAGAGAGTGCATGGTTGGCAGGCTAGGATGCTCACTTATGCTGGCAGGGTACAACCGATCCATTCTGTCCTCTATGGGATTCAAACCTTTTGGGCTAGCAAGTTTATGCTTGCGAAAAGGGTGCTCAAAGAAATTGATAAGGTGTGCAGGGACTTTCTCTAGGGTTCTACTCCTACGAAGAAAAAAGTTGCTCTTGTTGCTTGATAAAATTTTTGTAGGCCAAGAAAGCAAGGGGTTGTGGGCATCAAGAATAGTATTTTATAGAACACAGCTCTCATTGCTAAACTCTGGTGGGATATAGCTAGCAAGAGTGACAACCTTTGGGTTAAATGGGTAAATGGTGTTTATATGTAGTGATATGATTTGTGGACATGCCATCTTAGGCCTGATGATTGTTGGTATTGGGAAAAGCTTCTTAAAGTCAGAGATGTTCTTCAAAGTGGTTTCTAAAGGGACAGTATTAGTTGCAAATGGGTTGGCTCCAAAAGTGGCACTTACAGTGCTCATGCTGGGTACACATGGCTTCACAAACATAGCATTATAGCCTGGGTTATGGATTTGAAAAAGCTGCAGACTAAAGACAGGGTGGCCAAGTTATTGCTGTCTGATTGTTGATACTTGCTGTGTACTTTGCAAATAGGAAGATTAGAGTTGGAACCATCTGTTCTTCTCTTGCTGTTATTCTTCTTGCCTTATGCAGAAAGTTTCAACCTGGCTTCACATCCCTTGTTACACTGAGTGGCATAAGTGGCTCACAAAAATGAAAAGGTGCAAAAGTGTGACTCTCAGAGACTTCATGGCAACAGTTTTGATGGCCTGCAACTACTTCATCTAGCAGGAGAAATCAAAGGGTCTTTAGAAGTCAGCAAAGAACTGGTGACTTAATTTTCCAGATGGTTAAAGAGACTGTGAGAATCAAGTTATAGCATAGCTGGAGGAAAAAAGCTAGTAGGTTAGCCAAGCTTACGGCCATGTTTTATAGTAGAACTTTCTTGGTTCCCCCCTCTGCTTTTCCTTGAACCCTTCCTAGAAGGTGGCAAGTGAGTTTCAGGGGGTTGAATATTTCTTAGTGCTTGTATTGTCCTGTTTTGGTAATAAAATTATTAACATTTTACCGAAAAAAATGGAGTTCAATTGAAAGGTCAGTATATTTTCTATATGTTAAAAACATGTGCAATTTTAAATATAGATTGTACNGGTTCATCAAGTGAAAGAAAAATATGCTTAAATATGAACAACCATAGCAGCCGCAAGTATTTATTTTTGAAAGCCTAAGATGAGTTACATAACCGTGATTGTTTTTATTTAACCAGAAGGTGATAGAATTTAAAATAGTAGCTTCAATTGGTTTATCAATTGAAAGAGAAATTTGCTTAATGCGCTAACAATCAATAAAAAGTGTCAAAATATGAACACAAATTACAATCGCGATTTAAATATTTGAAAGCCAAGTCTGACTAAAATAATCAAAATTGTTGATAACTAACAAGAACGAGATCCCATTTTACAGAAGAGTTTCAGTTGGTTTTTCAGTTGCGAGCGAAATAGGCTTAAAACGTTATCGATCGTCAAAAAGCGTTAAATACGAACAACAATTGCAACCGCAATTCTTCTTACTTGAAAGGATATTATGATTGAAATCATAAAAATTGGTCATATCTAACGAGAACATGATCTAATTTTAAAAAATATTTCCATTTGCTTTGCCAATTGATAGAGAAATTAGCTTATAACGCAAACGATCGTCAAAAATCGTTAAATATGAAAAGCAATTGCAACATAAACTCTTTTTTATCGTAAAGCCAAGTATGATTGATGTTGAGGCCGCTCCGAGGTCATAACGTTATACGACGTCATGATGCCTTCCGACGTGAGATCATGCTCGTAGATGACCAGATTCGTCCCCGATGTGCGGTACCCGACGTGGTACACTACGTCGTCATGGACCTGACCTTAACTTGCCTGATTGGGCCCAAGCATTGAGGCCCAGCAGCCAGACTCCCCGCGATCCACGCCATTTAGGGCTGATGTGTCAGGCCCTGATCGACCCCACGTTTCCCATGGCCCCTATATAAAGGACCCTTGGGCTCCTCGAGAAACGTACACACAAACTCATACTCATTATCTGATCATTTGCGCTAGACATTATCCTGGTCATCTCGGAGCAAATAGTGCCCTCTTACCTTCCCACTCCGGCCAATCACTTTGCTTACAGTAATCTCGTACTGACTTAAGTATCAGAGGACAATCCCTCAGAACCATCCCGGGGGCAGTTCACGATTACCACTTCTTGCACGTTGACGACGTGACAGACCTACTTCAACTCATAAGTTCTCATCTCACAAAGATCACACCCTTTGACGTTTCGAGGGCTCACTACGGAAAAAATCCCGCAACATTTGGCGCTGTCTGTGGGGAGTGAGACGATCCTTGTATGAGATTGAGAAGCGATAAACACATTCCCACACCTTCACCGTTGCAAACAAATATGTCTTCCCAGAATGACCACGCTGAGTCTCACACCGCCACGCCGCAGAATGGTGTTGGCGGTGTAGATCTTGAACAACTTATCCGTCGTGTCCGACGTGAAGCACAAGCTGAAATGGAGGCCGAACTGAAGGCCCTGCCAAAGAAGGAAAGAATGCAAAAACCCAGCGTGGTGCCATATAGATCCACTCCTAACCAGGTCATGCACTCACGCCCACTTAGCACTTTAAGTCGGGCGAGCTTGAGTCACTCCCTGAAGGTCATCTCCCGATCTCACGTCAATCTTCCCCCTGGTACTCATCCGTCCAGAGGGAAAAAGACCGACTGTTATGGAGACCGCCACTCCTACGACACGGAGCGGGCGAATGTCGAATTACAAAATTTCTTGAACAGCCGTAAGCGAACTGACACGGTCTAGACAAGGGAGATGCCCCCTGACCTTTGTTAGTTCATCCGCCAAAAAGAAGAAGAAAAGCGTCTTGGAGGAATCGGTTTTAAACCTTACTTTTCATCTCGGCTGGGTAAACTGCCAGAGTACGCCACCACGGTCGTACACACGGGACTGACCACGCACTCCCCTTTTGACGACGTCATCATGAGTCAGCCAATTCCCCAAGACATCAAGCTTGGCTAGATCTAGAAGTACAATGGCACTACCCCACCAACAGAGCATCTCATGGCGTATGACGCCGCCATGATGACGCATAACCTGACCGAGGCGGTGCTGTGTTGTTTCTTTGTCGGCACCCTTGAAGGTCTAGCCCTCAAGTGGCTCAACTCGTTCGCACGTGGAAGCATTTATTGCTTCAAACAGCTTGCCAAGCACATCAGCAGTCACTTCGCTGCTAATGAGCGTGAGAGTAAAACCGTTGAATACTTACTCAAAATGAAACAATGGCACGACGAGCATGCCAAAAAATACGTCCAAAGATTCGCAGATCAATGTCTGGAGACCGAGAACCTAGAACAAAAAATTGCATGTTGTGCGTTCATCAATGGTCTACTTGATGGGACCGAGATCAAAATCGAGCTAAACAGAAGGAAGAAAAGAAATTCGAACATGACCTTCAACGAAGCTCGCGACATCGCCATGAAAATAATAGCGTCATGGGAGCTCTCTAACTGTAACCTCGTTTGTGGTAGCAGGGGAAGTACCCAGAGCAAATAAAAACCACCCCGTCATGAACGACGAGATCGGCTCCAACATGAAACGCTGAATGTGGAGAAGCCACAGTTCAAGAATAACCGAGTTGGCCGTGGAGGACGAGGTGGTGGACGGGATGGCAAGGGCAAACTGCCCTACAAAGCCCCTGAGAGTCCCGAGGTGAATAAAATCCTGAGCTGCAATCAGGAAGTCGTCTTTGCTAAGATGGACCAAACCCTCCTCCCAAAGGCTAGCCCGATGCGAGAAGTCGATGTCGTGGGGTACTACTTCTGTCATTATCACCGCGACAATGGACATTCAACTAGGTACTGTCGCGAGCTGGGAAAAAATCTAGCGAAATTGGCCAAGGAGGGAAAAATCAACTCTTTCCTCAAGGATAAAAACCGCACCTCCATGTCGCAGAGCCAGGGGGCAAGCAACTCGGATAATTCATCTGAATCTGAAGCCACCGCGCACAAAGTGGTTTCAATTATATCTGGTGGCCCCGCTTGTGGAGGAGTGACGTCGAAGGCCAGAAAGGCGCACCTCCGATCTCTCGGCCAGACCATGCTGGTCAAAAATGCTCCCAAGTTCGGAAAGCCCATTACGTTTGATGAGTCTGATGCGAGAGAACTGCAATACCCCCACGACGACCCGCTTGTTGTCGAAATCAAGGTATCCAGTACCTTGGTTAAAAGAATTGTAATTGATACCGGAAGCTCTGTCGACGTGATCACGTCATACTACTTGACCTAATTGGGATACGACACCAAAAAAATTGTTCCCTTGAGCTACCCTGTGTTCGGATTCGGCGGAAATAAAGTACACCCCATCAGTATGGTACAATTACCAATCCGGCTAGGACCGAAAAATTCCGCACGACGCCTCATCACGGAATTCCTAGTCGTTGACATTCCCATGTCCTATAGTAACATTAGAGGACGACCCACCCTCACCGCCATCAATGCGAATGTGATGATGTCAATCTTGAAAATAAAATACTACAACGATGAAGGCGAGGTGGGAAAACTTCCTAGGTAACCAGAAATCAGCTCGGCAATGTTATATAAAATGCTTAAGCAAGCCCACCGTCGCCATGGACGGAGCGGCCGGCCCCGTCACCACGGACAGGGGGCAAAAAATTTTCATCACCGACGAGGTAAAGGAGCCCGAGCTCAAATAGGCAAAGAAAGACGAGGTAGGACTGAGTAACTCTTTCACACCGGCAGAAGGGAAACAAAGCAGAAAAATAAAAAGAACCACAATGCTTCATGTTGGAGAGGCCAAGATCAGAGTATCCTGACTTCATGAAGGAATCCGAGTGCGGCGATCCAATAGGAGAGAAAGTTGAGGTCATCTTGGATCTGACGCGACCCGAAAGGGTCACCTACTTGGGGGCCGAACTGGATGAAAAGCTCGAAACGGACTTGACTGAACTCCTACGCGAGTTCCAAGACGTTTTCGCGTTCGGTCTGGAGGAAATTCCGGGGATAGATCCCGCACTGATCGAACACAAGTTGGGAGTGAACCCAAAGATGAAGCCAGTGAAACAAAAATGACGTCACCTCGGTCAAGAAAGGAGCAAAGCCGCTTCTGCCGAAGTGAAAAAGCTACTAGAGGCTTGGTTCATCAAAGAATGCATATACCCGAGATGGCTCGCCAACGTCGTGTTAGTCAAAAAGAACAATGGGTCCTGGAGGATGTGCGTCGACTACACCGACCTCAACAAAGCTTGCAAAAAGGATGAGTTCCCATTACCCCGGATAGACTAGCTCATCGATTCCACAACGGGCCATGAGCTGTTGAGTTTTATGGATGATTTCTCCGGTTACCTTCAAGTCTTCATGAGCAAGAAAGATCAAAGTTCCACAGCCTTCATCACTAATGACGGAGTCTTTTGTTACACGATGATGCCGTTCGGATTAAAGAAGATAGGTCGCAACCTGGAAGCCTATGTCGACCATCTCATCACTAAGAGCCGACTCGCAAGTGACACGTCGCCGACCTGAGGGAAACGTTCGAGACGCTGAGGGGATACAAATCAAAATAGAAACCCAAGAAGTGCATCTTCGGTATCCGAGGTGGAAAGTGTTTAGGATCTGTGGTAAACCATAGGGGGATCGACGCAAATCCTGAGAAAGTGCAAGCGATTCTGGACATGAAGTCCCCGACATGTGTCAAGGACGTCCAAAAGTTTACTAGATGCATCGCCGCTCTGAACCGCTTCGTTTCCAGGTCGGCAGACAAGTGCGAACCATTCTTCGCCACTCTCAGGAAGGGCGCGAAGTTCCACTGGAGTTCGGAGGCGGAAAAGGTCTTCAAAGAACTGAAAAACTATCTTAGTCAGTTGCCCTGAATATCATCACCCGCACCCGGCGAACCCCTCTTCAAGTACTTGGCCGTCTCCGCTGAGGCCGTCGTGTCTGTGCTAATAAAAGAACAAGATAAGATCCAGACCCCCGTATAGTTCACCAGCCACGCCTTGACTGGCGCCGAGTTCAGGTACTCCACAGCGAAAAAATTTGCTCTCGGACAACAGATCACGTCTCGTAAGCTGAGGCCGTATTTTTCGTCGCATCAGATCACAGTTCTGACTAACCAACCCTTGAAGAAGATCTTGGGTCGGTTTGAGTCCGCTGGTAGAGCACAGGTATGGGCCCACGAGTTGACCAATTACAACATCAAATACGAGCCCAGGCAGGCCATCAAGGGCCAAGCCCTGGCTGAATTCGTGGCCGAAATGACCACTCCTGCGACCCAACCCCTTAATTGGAGGGAGAACTGGGAGATGTCTGTTGATGGGTCTTCCTGCAAGATCGGGAGTGGCGCCGGCGTCACCATGCTATCTCCTGAGGGAGACTTGTTCG
>ONZA01013922.1:1270-11804 GCA_900322205.1 Kewa caespitosa | reverse complement strand
TTAAGCCCAAAAGGGGAAGGCCTTGTTGTTTTAATAGTTGGACTGAAGCTCTTATAAGCTAGCTCAGCTCCTCACATTCAACCGATGTAGGATAACTAGTAATGGGGTGTTACAAACTCCCCCACTTAAGGAACATAACGTCCTCATTGTGCCCTTGGGCACTCATCTGCTCCAGAATATGTCCCCACTAGACGGCTGACCTGGGCTTTCTGGCCACAGGCGGAGCACGCGATCGCAGGGTCGCTCTGATACCAACTATAACAGCCCAGCCCAACTACCACCGCAACACAACCCAATAAGATGGGAAGTCTTCCTTTGGGCCCATAATCTACCACTTAAGCCCAAAAGGGGAAGGCCTTGTTGTTTTAATAGTTGGACTGAAGCTCTTATTAGCTAACTTAGCTCCTCACATTCTACCGATGTGAGACAACTAATAATTGGGGTGTTACACATGAAGCCCCCATAATGCGTGAAATACGTGCAAAAGTTGACGGGGTGCATTGCGGTGCTCAAACGGTTCGTCTCCAAGTCAGCGGACAAATGCCCAAACTTCTTCTCGGAACTAAGGAAGGGGCAAATTTTGAATGGAGCGACGAGGATCAAGAGGATTTCGAAATGCTGAAGCTATACTTGGGGTCTCTACCCAAAATAACTTCACCGAAGCCAGAGGAAAGGCTTTTCCTGTACCTCACCGTCTCTAACAGGGCTGTTCCCTTAGTCCTCATCAGTGAAGAAGACTGGGAACAAGAACCCGTCTACTTCACCAGTCATGCACTATGTGGAGCTGAGTTTAGGTACTCTGTACCAGATAAGTTTGCCCTAGGAGTTCTCATCAGCTCCAGGAAGCTCAGGCACTACTTCCAGGGCCACCCAATAATCGTCTTGACGAATCAGCCTCTGATGAAGATCCTGGGAAGGTTAGATTCAGCGGGGAATGTGCAAGTATGGGTGCACGAACTTACCGTCTACGATATCTTGTACTAGCGCAGGAGCATGATAAAGAGCCAAGCTCTTGCTGATTTCGTCGCTGAATTAACCTTCTCGGAGAAGATGCCGAGCTACTGGATCGTGTCTCGGCTGATGAGCATGGACGGCTTGACCTGTAAAAGTTGTAGCGGAGCAGGTATCGTCATTACCTCGGCCGAGAATGGCGTTTTCGTGTATGCGATGAGGTACGAATTTCAAGCGTGAAACAATGAAGCCGAATACGAAGCACTCATCGCTGGAATGGAAATGGCCCAAGCCACTTGGGCAAGGATGCTTAGAGTAATAATGGACTCCTAGCTCATGGACTCACAGATCTCAGGAGAATATGAAGCCGAGGGAGAGGGAATGAAAGCATACATTTGCAAGGTCCAAGAGATGATCAAAAAATTTGATGAAGTGATAGTAGAGCACATCCCTTGGTCCGAGAACCACCATGCAAACGATCTGGCTCGCCTGGAAAGCTTTTCGGCCGAGGGGGTATCCTGGAACATTTTTTGGGAAGAGAAGGAGAAAAGAAGTATCAAACCCGGAACCTGAAGTATTCCTACTTGATCGAAGAGATGAGTGGATAAAGCCCTTGATGGCTTGGCTGGGAGAAGGGAAATTCTCAAAAGACGAGAAGGAAGTGACGAAGACCTAGACGAGGGCCAAGTGGTTCGAACTCCGGGACGGTATCCTGTACAAAAGAGGACTGAGCCATCCATTGCAGAAATGTGTCTCGAAGACATAGGGAAATGAAATATTCTGAGAGGCCCTCGCAGTAATCTGTGGAGCCTATCAAGGACTAACCATAGCACACAAGATCTTGAGGCTAGGCTTCTGCTGGCCTACCCAGAAGAGTGAAGCGGCTGAGATGATTAAAAGCTGCGAGAAGTGCCAAATCTTAGCATCAGTCCCAAAGCTCCCTCCGCCGAGCTAACGCCCATCCTATCCCCATTACCTTTCCATCTATGGGGTCTGGACATCATAGGTCCCTTCCCACAGGCCCCAGGACAAATGAAATACGCCACCCTTGCTGTTGACTACTTCACTAAGTGGATCGAAGCAAGGGCTGTGAAAAATATAAATGTGGCTGACATGAAGAAATTCATCCTGGAGAACATCCTCACGCATTTTGGCACCCCTCGAAGCATCATATTCGACAATGGCATAAAATTTGATACGCCGAAACTCACCGAATGGTTGGCCAAGTATGGAATAAGGGCGAACTTCACTGCAGTCACGAGGCCCGAGAGGAATGGCCATGTAGAGTGAAAAACCAAATTACAGTGAACGGAATCAAGAAGAAGCTTGACAAAGCCAAAGGGCTATGGGCCGACATGCTAACAGAAGTCTTGTGGGCATCAAAGACAATAGAGAAGGAAATCACAAGAGAGACACCGTTCAACCTCGTCTATGGCTCTAAGGTCATTCTCCTATTGGAACTCACTAACAAGAGTCCGAGGGTCGAACACTTCGACCCCGAGACAAATGATGAGAGATTAAAGAACAATCTCGACCTCCTCCCCGAGGTACGAGGAGACGCACTGCCGAGAGCGGAGATCTATAAACAGAGAATGACCAGAGCCTTCAATCGGAGAGTGAGATCGAGAAAACTAAATATAGTGTACCTCGTCCTAAGGACCATGCAGTCCGTAGGAAGGAAGAATGAAGAAAGAAGATGACACCAAACTAGGAAGGACTGTACAAGGGGGATCACAATAGGGTTACTCGTGATTGTGTGGTTAGAAAGAGAAACAGCTGTGGGTATACAACAATGTATTGGACCTGAATACGCCGGCCCCTTGGAAATTATTGAAGCTCTAGCAGATGGGGACGGAAGTTCTAAATTCGAAGACCTATCGTTTGGAAACACCGGAAGGGAGAAAGATAAGCAGACCATGGAACATCTACAACCTCCAAAAGTTCTTCGTATAGGATGAGGTCTCGTCATGGAGCCTCGTGAGGGTAGGCACCCCTCAATAGCCTCCTATCAACCTTTTGGTTCCTAGACTTTCTTAAGTTTCTAGATGACGGGGTAGGCGCCCCCAAACACCCTATCCTTGTTGTAAGGCCGTTGGCTGAAAGGGGTTGACTCCCCCAAACAGCCATGAATGGAACTTTTAGGGCTCACAGGCCTTTTGTCTACATGTTGTCTTTGTTTCTTTTTTCCAACAATGAAAGACGAAACCCCACCGTGGGGGCAAATGAATTTATCTACGATATGGTTAGACGAGACCCCACCCTAGGGGCAAATGAATTTGTCTACAACACGGTCAAACGAGACCCCATCCTGGGGACAAATGAATTTAAGTTTACAATATGGTTAGACGAGACCCCACCCTAGGGGAAAATGAATTAGTCTACAACACGGTTAGACGAGATCCCACCCTGGGGGCAAACGAATTAGTCTACAACATGGTTAGGCGAGACCGCCCTGGGGGCAAATAAATTTAAGTCTACAACATGGTTAGACGAAACCCTACCCTGGGGGCAAATGAATGAGGCTATAACATGATTAGAAAAGAAAAATAAATGAAGAATATCAAAGAAGAAGAGACGAGACCCCATCTTGAGGGGAGATTACCGAAAATCTAATTCTCATTCATCGAAATTCATTACAAAGATTTCTACAAAAGATGGAAGACAAAGAAATATGCAAGTTCTTCCACTTAAGGGGAGAAACCCCGAATTCCAGTGGAAGGGACACCCGAACGAAGCTATAGGAAGTGGGCCATGCCGCCAACGAAAAGATGTCGTAAGATGAGGCGGAGGACGTGGATGTGATGTAGTACGCCAAGTCCTTCCCACCATTGAGGAGGACAATGCGACCGCACTCTCAACCACCGCCACCCAACAACTCTCTCTAACTTCTAGCACCACCTGGCCAACCGCACACGGGGAGGAGATACAGCAACAAAGCGGAGCTGCCTCTCTTGGACCCCTAAAGGGAAATGTTTAAAGGACAAGAGGAAGAGAGAAGGCTCATCTTTTGGCCCGTGAATGGAAAAAGGATGAAATTCTATCAACAACCCATTAAGGAGCTCAGAGTTGGAGAGTGGGTTCTCAACTGCTGCCCAAATCGGCTTCCCTTCATAAGTTAAGGATGCTTCTCATCAAAATTTAGTTGGATAAGAAATTCGACCCCAGGGGAGCCACGATCGTTAAAGAACCTTAAACATGGATTAAGGCCAAGGATGAACCCCCCAGGGTCTAGCCACGGACGAAAACCATCTCGCCCTAGAGAAGAGGGAAAGAAGGGATGAAGACTAGAGAATACTAGAGAAGAGGGAACATGAAATCCTTTCCTCAAAAGGGAATTTGACGGAGGAAAAAGAAAGGTGCAAGGAGAAAATGACATGGGCGCCTCCTTTTATAGGCAAGGCAAAAGCTGGTTCACGGTCCGGATCATTTCGGGCGAAGAGTCTATCTCAACACCAGCTTGACCCTCGTCTCCTATGCCATGACCTCCCTCGTCTTGGGGCCGAGATAATCCCCTATGTCTTCCAAGAAGTTGGTGTCAAAGGCAAGGAGGTTAGAGGTCATGACCTGACCGAAGTGCTTGCGAGGGTTCCAACTCTGCTCTTCCTTGTAAGCCTCATCCAGGTTCGAAGTGTCCTCCCCCAATTTAGACACTATCAGAATAACCCTCATCACCTATTGACGAGTGAAGCCGTCCTCAAAGCTGAAGATGTCCATAAAAGTCTCTCTGACGCTCTCAAAGAAAACCTTCTCGGACGCGACAATTACGTCACCAAGGGCCTTGGAGTTGGCCCTCTCCTTTTCCTGTTCGGCGAAAAGCTTCGCACCGGCAGTGAGGGCAGCAGATTTCTCATACTTCTCCTTAGCTAGTTCAACCTTGGCAGCAGCAAGCTTTGCCTCCATCTCGGCCTTTTTCTTCTTCAAGGCCTTGCAGCGCCGGGCCAGCTGGTCCCTTTCCTTCTCAACCTTCCCCTTCGCCTTCTTGGCTCTCTTTTTGGCCTTCACATCCTCAAGCTTCTCCCTCTCGGCATGTCGAGACTCCCCGTCCTTCTTGCCAAGACAGGATCACAGCTTGGAAAACAAAAAGAGAACAAATCAACGCATAACGAAAGAAGAAGCCACTAAGCAAAGATAGATGACGCGTAGCTCCATAGCCAAATGCCGACTCATGTACTTGAAAGCACCAGGATGCTCCTTCAAGTATTGGACATCCTTGGCAGGCACAACCTTGGCCAAGAAGGAACTCTCCACTTTGTGCTTATCACCCAGCTGCCAAGAGAGGTACTAGGGAAGAAGGCTTCCCGACGAGCCCTTGATGGAGGGTGAGGGGGGAGACGAGCCAGAAACAGTGAGAGCTTTCCCTTTCCCCACGAGAGAGCCAAATGGAGGGGTCGAGACTAGAAGCATCATCAAAAATAGCTTCAGGGACGTCGCCCTCGGGACTTCTTTCCGGGACCACCTCGACCACGTTCTTCAGCTCCTTTCAAATGCATGCCTTCTTCTGAGGTTTGGGTGGTGGGGAATCCCTGGTGATAGGAGCAGACGGTGGCATCACCCTAACCTTGGATGAGGAGGCGGCCGTCTCCCTCTTCCACTTTTTCCCGGCCCCAACCACATCCTTCTTCTGCATGAAAGAAGAATGGATCAGTAGATGAGAAGATTAAAGAAGTAGCATTTCCGAAAACTTATAGCCTTCGTCTCGGTGAGGAGAAGCTTATTCTCGGCCACTATCCTGGCTAGAATATCCTCCAACATTGAGTTCTCCATCATGTCTGCACCTGCCGAGGAGGTCTGAAGGGAGGCACTAGCAATCTTTGTAAAAAAAGAAGGGGGGACGAAATGCGTGAGAAAACATATGGAGGAACAACAAAAACTAACGAAAGGGAAATAGACAAAAAGTACCCCGGTCCATGGCATCGCTGATCCCATGGTACACCAAAAACTCCTCGTCCTTGGTCCACTTTCTCTCAGGGATCCACCTGAAGGGAATCTTCACATAGATCTGGGTGTCGGCCCGCCGATGCCTCTTTTCCTAGTGAAACAACTTTTAGAGTAGCCTCATCCTCTGACGAGGGATTGCCAAGGGTAACCGAGCTAGGGGCGTGGTTCCACCGAGGAATCTCATCCAAGAAGCCATCTTTCAAGGCACTGACGTAGTAGAAGTTGGTCAGCCAAATTTGGTTCTTGGACGGCATCAAAAGTCCAAAAACACACTCGTACTTGGGCTCGAAATGAAAAATAAAATTTACAGTAGGGTGTGGTTTGGGGCCGTTGGTCACAAGAGACCATAGGCCAAGGGTTGGCCTTATGTCATGCACATATCAAAAAATAACATGAAGAAGGTGACATGTCCCCAAGTATTGGGGATGAGCTGCACCGGGGCGAGGCTGTAAGCCCTCAAGAGGAAGAGGGCGAAGGGGTGAAGAGGCAACCTGAAGCCAAACTTGCCCGAGAGCTTATGAAGTGCGACGAGGGCATTAGAAGGGTGAACCATCGATCCATCCTCTAGTTTTAAAAATAAGGCAATCCCGGGATTACCAACCCACGCCAATTACTGGTTGAAGTTGTCCTAGGATATACGCCAGCCGCTCGGTATAGTACTGGGGTCCTCCTTCTCAGCATCTTTTTCTTCCTTCATCTTCTTCGCTTTCTTTAGTGCATCATCATGCCTCCCGGAATAGTGTAAGGTGGAAGGCAAGCTACAGTGACCTCAGTGGGTCCGAAGTATGACGAGCCAGCTAGGACAGGGGCAACAAAAAGAATTTTAAGAACTTACCAACTGACGAAGCTGAGTATGAACTCTCGTTAAGAATAAGATTTCGCCTCACAAAAGGCTTTGACTTGGCGACCTCAATGGATAATGAGAAGGGCTCATCTTCGAGTTTGTCGGGTACTCTTTGAGCCTGTTGCTTTGTCCGATCCATCCTTCTAGCCACAGTCTTTCTACGGACACATTGAGCCTATAACGGTATCGCTGAGCTCGCTGGAGCCAAAGCATGATTGATATCATTATTGACATTTTTCTGTAATGTGTCGGGGTGACTCAAAACTTTCATAAAGCCCCCTTTTGCCTCATCCCAAAACCCCGAAAATAGGGTGAACTAGCAGCTCCCTCCTCTTACTATTACTGGTGTATAGTCGAAGCTATGACACCAGCAAGTAAAAGAGATTCTTGCTTATTCGGAAACTTCCCCTGCATGAAAAACTTCATCAAACCTGTTAGCTAATCTTGTCACGATTACCCATCCCGAGGTCTTTGCCAAGACAATGCATCTATCGTCATTGATGCATAAATAAAGAGACCAATTAGTAGTGATTGAGTTCCTTCTTCAAAAGAAGCACTTTCTTTAACTGGAAAACCTTAGTTAGAATTGGTGGAAGCCGTAGGTTGAGGACGCAAACTGTTAGACTGATACATGGTTCCACGAAAGCGTCTCCCTTATTCATGGAGTCTAGTGTTGGGAAGAGAAATCCTCAATTGTCGATTTGCTTATTTCTATTGTCCCCGGGACAAGGGGTTCGAAGGCCAGATGAGGGATCGACCCTCTGTTTATTACCCATGGGCGCAGGACCCTCCAGCGTGCGGAGATTATTCACGTCGAGCTCCCGGCCCAAACAATGGTGGGCTCGGAGAGGGACCTCCCCAAGAACAAGTCCCTTGGACCAGAAGTCCTCGTCCTCATGGAGGAGCCGAAGCCCCTCCATGGTCGCCCTTAGACGCTCTAGACGAGATCCTGAAGTTACCACGATGGAGGCCCCGAGGACAGGATCCCATTCAAAATCATTTTGAAGATACATATTTACAAGAGCACGAGGGTACTTGAAAAGAAGTGTCGCTGGCGAGAGTGGTTGAGTAGTTGGATCTTCAACGTGAGTGGGGAGGAGACATCTCTTTGTAAAACTCTATCTCTCTACAATTTGCAAAAATGGAAAAGACCAAATGAGAGAGAATTTCCCATATTTATAGAGGAGGAAAAGAAGAAGGTGAAACGTCACGTTGGTTGGGGGCACGTGCCAGAGAATTGCATCCCAGATTTGGCCACATGTCAAACATCCCTTCGTGTGACCATCTCAAGACCAGAGCTGGAAGGATGGGGAGGGTGTCCCTCCAGGTACCCAAAGACCCCCTCCCTTCGTTCAACATTTTTGGATTGGGCAAGCACCTTCATCAAAATCCCGTAGCGCGCCCAATCCGAGGGGCAAATGTTCGGTCCATTTTGTCTTGGGCCTCCTTTTGGGCTGTGTTCCCCTTTGGCCCACTTCATCTGAGCCATATATGGCAGATACGCACATCCTCGGTCGGGCCCCTTAATCGGCCCACTATGCCTGTCGGCTCTCACCAGCCAACTCTCGTCACCATCGCCTCAGCGGTCACTCTTCCTCACCCTTTTCACAACCCAACCCTCGTCTCGGCCTAGAACATGGTGGGACACTCCTCGAACACGGCCTATCTTATCATCCCCCAATGGAAGACGAAGGGTCCAGACGAAAGGGGTAGCCCATGGGAGGTCTCGTCAGACGACTGACGAAGGGAATGACAAGGGAGTTCATGAATAAGGCACTGACCTAGGAAAGGGGAGAGTGTATAGATGGTTCTAGAAGCTTCTAGAAGTGCCACGTACTCTATGCACATGGTAAGGAGAAGATTGGCGGCCTTAAAGGCCCATGCCTTTAGCAGGCCCAGGAAGGAGAATGTCCACGTGGTGCCTCCCCAGTGGACAAGCCTTAACCATAGCATCACATGGAGAATGTCTATTAAAAGGAGGCATGGACACCTTTCAATGGTAAGAGAATAATTGATTTGACAACTAATTAATTAGCTCATTTAGTTTTTCTCTCTAGAGTATTCAAGTACTTTCTCTTTCCCAAGAAAGATTTGGCTGCCCTACAGAGCTTTCTAATTGCCCCAGGGCAAACCCATTTAGAAGTCCATTACTGACATGACCATCGGAGGACCGTTCCCCGAATCACGGTGGGGGCAATTCACGTGCTATCTTTGTGCACGTACCCCTCTTCTGGTGAGCCATGTCTGAGTCCACCTAATATTGCGTAACTGAGGCTCTTCACCCCTTTGAGTTTTCAAGGGTCCACTCTTCTTACCTAAAAGTACCTGAAACAGTTTGAATTAAATTTAACACAATACTTAATATATACAATATGATTCGGGTATTTTTGGGTTTGGGATTGGAACCTTGAAGCTCAAAGGGTTAAAGTGCTTCAGTTGGATGAGCGCTGAGAGATGATGAAGTGCTCCTGTTGGGATCCAAGGCGCCCTCCAACAGAGGCTCATTAAATGCCCTCAGCATGATCGGGGATCATTCCTCTGATGCCTAAGTCAGTTCGAGGTAATTGAGAGGAGTTCGTCTATATGGTAGGACGAGGGAAATATATAGAAAGTATAAGACAATACACTTCATAATCGAGCAATTTGGGAAATAATACTGAGAGCAAAGTAGAATAAATGAATAATTAATGCGTAATGAATGAATAACTATTGCGTACCTTCTTGAAATGTGTGATGGGTCATTTGAAAGGGTATTGCCCCCAACCCTAACAAGGGTTTTAGGCTTTCCAAAAGAAAGGCGGCGCATACTCATGAGATCTTGGGCCTCAAATGTGGTGGCTCAATAAATCTTCTGACATCTTTATCGGGTAGGTCCACTATGATTGGGTCTACTAGTTCTTCATCAAGGCTGAGAGAGGAGACCTAGGTACTTTCTCATTTGAACCCTGAGAGGACAACCTTCCTGACGAGTCGGGGAAACTCCTCCATCCGAACACAAATTACCTTATTGCTTTTGGTCAATGGTCAACATGGGTCGTAGGAAATGGCCCAAACACAATAATATATATATGTTTTTGGTGCAAAAGTGGAACAAAGGGCAATGTGGATGGTAATGAAATCTGAATTCTATTATCACCATCCACAAAATTTAACAATTCAGCTCATTGGCATCCACTTCTAACAAGCTAAGTTAATTCAAGGTCACCAGCTAGAATGCTAGTATTAGTACATAGATATAGATTTCATCATACATTATTATTATGGAGTTTAAAAATATATTTGATATGAAAGCAATGAAGGAATGTGTATGCTATCATGTTTATGATAGACTGTAGCTGAACTCAGTTGTTGGTAAATGAAATTATTCAAATTAAGGCAAAGATAGAGGTAAACATAATTATTAATTAAAAATACTAAAAAGTAGCTGCTAACAATATTGGATACTTTTGTTTTGAATAACTCAAGATATTTTATTAGAAGACAATTAACTTTAGTGAAATACCAACTAAAACAAAACATTGTAATTTGAAATAAGTAAATAAAACTAACACCAAACGGTGAAATAAAAAAATACTACGTTAGATCAAACAAAAAAAACACTAACAATACTACTAAAAAAATATATGGTTCTTACATAGATGCCCGTTCAGTCACATATAAGTAAAGCTCTTCAAGGCTTTAATTAGGAGATTATGGCTTGACTCTAATGCGCTTTTTCGTTTTCTTCAATGGACAAATTTCAGGTTTGCGGTTCGATTGTAATTTGCTCAACGTCTAAACGGAAGTTTTAGTGATTGTTAT